>QPKB01000006.1:39892693-39962693 GCA_003546025.1 Camphora micrantha | reverse complement strand
AGACCGCAGTTACCTCTTGTGTAACTTCACGCCTCAACAACTTCACTCCGTTGACTGTAACAAATTCAAACATGCTTGACTACTTAGATCTTTTACGAAAGAAGGTGATATTCTACAAGTGATGAAGAAGAAATAGCTATCTAGATTAACTCTTATAGCATAACTTTTCAACTAATTATCTAGAAAAAAAATTCTCTCAATTAGGGTCTTCTTATTCAGAATAATGAGAGAAGTATTCATACGGTAGCCCTAGAATCCCTTAAATAGGCTTTTGGGACGTGCTTAGGAAGTAGGGTTGTGATATAACACAATCAGGAAAATCCTAGCACAATCATGAAAGAATTCTAAAAAACAGAAAGTCCTTTCCGTCAAGCCTGCGCTCGAGTGTGGGTTTTCTCTGGACATTTTGCTCTTGAGCATGTAGGGGTTCGCTCAAGCGGATAGTCCTAGTCTAGAGTTTTTGTCTATCTGTCCTTCATATCTCCCCAGCGACACAGCTGTAGTCCATCCTAAAGTAAATTGGAAAAAAAAAAAAAAAAAAAAAAAAACAACGCAATGAACCCAAAGTTTTGTCCAACCCATGAATTAGCCAACACTAAAAAACCAAACAATCTCTCACTTTGGCAATTTATGGTTAAAACTTTCTAGGAAAATACAAACTAATTTACCGAAAGTAAAATCCAAAATACATTGAATTAAAAAATATCAGTAATTAGCAATTAGCACTGTAGATCTATATATATTGTCTTTGACTCCCTCTGAAAAACTAGTACTCCCCCTTGGTCTAGCATCTTCCATCTCCTCCTTTTTGTCCATAATTAACATATATACCTAATGATGTAAACAACAGCATGCTTGTCACTTAGAATCCATAGAACCCCCTCAATTGCAGCTCCCCTAGAATCTCATTTTCAAACCCTGAATCTCATCTCTAATACCACGTGAAGTTTTGGTGATGATCGTTAGATCAGTCAACTCAACAGCCCAATGTGTGCAACATACTAAGATATGCAGTGGAAATAAAATTAGAAAAGCACACACCACAAGGACACTAGATATAACATGGAAAACCCAAACTGGGTAAAAAACCAAGGATCTAAGTTGGATCAACAACCAAGCACTATGAATATCGTAATTACAAAACACTTATAGATCCCTCCCCAGATAATCAATACCTAAGGATTGCAGTTACCCCTTGTGTCGCTTCATGCCTCAACAACTTCATATTGTTGATTCTAACAAATTCAAACGTGCTTGACATTTTCAAATCTTCTACGAAAGAAGCTTTTGGGATGTTCTTAGGAAGTTTACAAGTTGAACACAATCAGGAAATTCCTAGCACAATCAGAAAAGAATTCTAAAAAATATAAAGTCCTTTCCACAAAGCCTGAGCTCGAGTGCGGGTGCTCTCTAGACATTTTGCTCTCGAGCGCGTAGGGGTCTGCTTCAGTGGATAGTCCCAATCCAGATTTTTTGTTTGTGTGTCCTTAAGATCTCCCTGGCGACGCTGCATCAGTCTCTTCTAAAGTAAATAGAGAAAAAAAAAAAAAAAAAAAAAAAAAAAAAAAAAAAAAAAAAAAACTGCAATGGACCCAGAGTTTTGTCCAAGCCAGCACTAAAAACCATAACAGTTTTATTAACAGAAGAGGAAAAAACACGACATTATAAGATCATCCGATCTTATGCCATAGAATGCACACTCCAAAACCCGAAGAGCCCACATCCTTGGCATAAGAACGCCAAAAAACATAGGTCATGGTAATAGATGTTTTAATTCTATAACATTAATTTGAGTAGGTCCCATACTAACTTCTTTGAATTTTTTTTCTCAAATCAGTTGAACGTTTAGATGGAGCTAAAATTAGAGCTTAAGGACGTCGTTCCACCACATGTGCGATTTTTCGGACTTTGAATCTTTCTCTCCAAGGGGATTTTTTGGGATTTTAACTGTCTCTCAAAGGTGGTCTTGAAATTCAAAAACTACAACATATGTACGCAAATGTATCATTTCCAAAAGCCATAAGGCTCTATAGAAGACGTCATAGCTGTAAACTGTAGCCTCTTACTCCGGTTCTCCATTTTACTTCCACAAAACTCCAATCAAGAGAGGAGAGGAAAGACAATGGATATTTGTCAACACCCCTTAGATACATCCTTCTTAGTTTATTGTGGACAAATGATAGTCTGAAATGGAGGCATATTACATCTGCTCTCAATGTTGCTTGGAACATGAAGGCCTAAGAACATGAATCTGCAGTATACCATCGAAGTAACATCTTGCACAATCTGATTTCCACCTTGGAAGTGCATGGAATAGGCTGCAAAAATATCATATGAAGAAGCCCTTGCCAAACCTATAAAGAAAAATGACAATAAAGAAACAAGTGCTCTTATCCTCCCATGTAAAAGGACAAAGGACACAATTAATATCATATATCACATTTCCTGAGATAAGGAACCCTTGGTTTTGAGACCGCCCAAAAACCCCATCAAAGCACACATAAACAGCTTCTTTATGCTTTCCTTGAACGTCACATTATCCACCCCCCCCCCCCCCCCCCCCAATGTGATAGCACTTCTAGCTTCAAAGTTACGGACCACAGCATATGCAGATTTTAAAAAGGGATTCCCATCCTCCTCCAGAACCCACACAACTTTATCACATAAAGAATAACGTGAAAATTAAGAATAAACATTCATTTTCCTGTGTTTAATGCAATATAAACTCCCAAATATGGACCTACAAATTTCGAAACATGGTGAGTCAGAATAAATCATAAATAAAATATTTGTGGAAGCGTTAAATCAATTGGTATTAATATCCAAAACCAAACCAATACATAACCAACTAAATAGTTAAGGTTAAAGTTGCCAAAATAACCTAAACAAAATAAATAAATAAAATTAGGTTCATTATGAAGAATTTGGTACTAAAATGGTCTCTATGATGAAAGTCACTCTTGCGCAGACTTAGACGGCTCCATAACCATCTCCGGCACTCCACTCTGGTTTAACAACTGGCTCAAACATTTGAAATGTTTGATCCTCCTTCATCTACTTAGCAGGTAGGGATCGGTAAAGATACACCAATAAACAAAGTAAAGAGCAAGTACGAAAGTATAATTTATAAATAAAATATAAGATCAATGTCAATAATGATAGGTAATGATCATAAGAGAATAACACTGTGACAATGACAAAAAGAACACAAAACCTAAATCAAATCTACATAATAGAGCAATACAATAATCACACAGAAGCAATGCCATTGCTTTTGGTGGTCAGCCCTGATTATCTAAATCATGTCGACGGTCATAAACTGATCGATAATCCGGAATACCGGTCAAAGAATCAATTACGGATATAAGTGTCCGCATGCATTGGTGAGTAGCCGTTCGATTACAACTGCAGTCGTTCTAATATATATGACCTAATCGATGTACATATATATACATAGCATAGTAGAATAGACTAGGCATGTCAAATGAGCTGGGCTGTGCCGAACCCACCAGTCAATGGCCCGCTACCCGGCATGACCCACTGGGCACGGCCCGTGACATGGGCCGTGCTGGGCCGAGGCATCTGGGCCCATTTGGCACGACCAGCCAGGATCGGCTCGCTAGGCACGACAGGGCTAGCTGCTAGGCACAGCTTGCCTGGTTCGCCCAAAAATGACTATTTTTTAAAAAAATTATCCATTTAAATCCCCCAACATCCTTAAAACAGTCATATAAAGGGTATTTTGTTTCCTTTTCAATTTTACAAAATCTATAAATACTCTAACCTTCCCTTTCTTTTTCTTTTAATCAAAGTTTTACTTATCAAAAAAAAATAAAAAAATACAAAGGATGTCAATCATTATTTAACAAGTGAGCTCATTGTGACAAAATCACTGTGGAAATTGGGCCCAAATAGAACATAAACTTCTTCTGTGCATTTTTTATTTTGGCACCTAACAAACATCACTAGATGGCTTTGTTTGGCTAGGTAAGGTTGGAAAATAGGTTGAGAACTTAGGTCTAATTTAAACCAAACCTAAATTTATTGACTCAAATTACATCCCTTTCTAATATTCTTCTCTGGCCCGGTCAATAGTTATAAACTTATAATAGTAATCCAATATGTAATTAATGTTACTTTTACTTTTATTATAATTATATTATCCCATTAAAACATAATCAGCTATAAGTATAGTTTGATCTCTTCACTTGTGCCTCGGACCGTAGATCTCGACTTGGACTAACAGGTGTCTCTTTGGAATGTGTCAAATCAGATATTAGGTCCTAACCAACCCATATATATACAGCCCTAGCCATAATAAATATAAATTTAGGTGAGAGAATAAGGCTTTTTAAAAGGAATTTTTGTTGAATTAATGTTAATTATTTGAACATGAGTAGGTCGAGTTTGACCAAACCACTTAAATATCTTTATCATTTTCCGTGCTTGTGTTTTAATTTTTAATTTTAATACCGAAAAGGCGAAAAAAAAAAAATAATCGGGAAAAAAAATGGAAGAGGCAAGCTGAGGACACCCGGCACGGCCCAGCCCGCTCCAATTGGCGGGTCAGGCCGGCATGGCCCCTTTCATCGGGTGGGCCGGGCCGGCACGGCCCGTTTCATCTGGCAGGCCGAGGTTGGGGCAGGCCGTGCCATGCCTAGAATAGACCTAGTGACCAATAATGTTCTGAAACAAAAACCTAAGTCAAAATGAAGGGCCGGCAGGCGGCAGCACAACAATCCACAATCGAATACCAACAAATCATTCAAATAAACCTCCGCAATATCTCAATCAATCGCCAAGCCACGGTCCATATCCAATCAATATAGGGTATGCAACTAACAAACCAATTAATCTCAATCATATATGCAAATCCAAAGGTCAAAGAATAATAACAAGCCAATCCTAGGGTCAAACATAGGTCTCGTACTCAACAACCACAAGAATCTTTAATAGATAAAAGATCAATGCATTCCTTCACAATCAATTGTGCATAGACCCACTTAAGGGCTTTCCAATATAGATGGATTAAGCTCGAATCCACTAGGATTTCCCCGAAGCCATGCCAGGCATTAAACCCTACGTTGGTAAGATACATTGTACACAAACGATATTTACTCAGGTCCGATAATCTAATCAATAGGGTCCAAAATTATAAATTTGACTTATCAAAATCAAGGATCTATTTCAAAATAATTAGCAAATAATAATAACAAAAACACTCCTTCGTATATATTTTTAGAAAACTTAGGACCCCATCAAAAACATTTTTCCACATTCAAAATAAGCCAAAGGATCTAATTTGGGTTTATAAAACAACCAAGGCCCTTTTTCCAAATTTTAGAAACATAGGGGCAAGGTGATATAACCTACCTACTCTAGGTTCCGTGACAACAGAACTCTCCTCACCTCAACACATCCCCAGGTCACACACCGCCCCACACAGAACCTAGTTTGGAAGAGGGGGTTTTTCGCCTACACAATTGGGTTGCTTGGACAGTGGGCCCCATTGGTCAAGAACCCAAGATCAACCTCACAAACATAAGTCGCCCAGCCCTATACGACCAGATGCCCGGCCCAGATCTGTGATCAAATAGTCCTGTGGGCCCCACAACCATGATCAGATGCCCAAACAGTCCATCTTCCCCTCATTCACGCCTCCATCTGATCAAGCTACTAGATTATGGGCCGGGGGTGTACACTGTCTATGGAACCAGCTCATCTAAGTTTGCCCGTGGGTTCCCCTCCGAATCCACGGACCGGATGCATCATCAGGTGGCCCACCTGGGCCCCACAGTCCAAAACAGGGGTACAGTTCCTCACGGTTCCAAGCCCGGGCACCTGTAGCTGGTCCTCCATCTGTTTTCAATGGTTATTCTTTAAACCTTAATACACAGATCTACTTAACCATAGAAGTTGAAGAATGGTTTTGAAATCCAAACACAAACACATGAGAATAGGAGTTGGAGTCTAACTCAAATCCTAAAGAGAATTAAGTTTGAATTCTAAATAGAAATTAAAGAGTTTGGGTTAAGGAAAAAACTGGAGTTTTGATCATAGAAGAACTATACAACTAAAATGAACTTCGTTTAACTATGGGTCAAATCACCAATCCGACAAGTCTAATTCACTCAACCTAAGCCTATAATGGTCCCCACTTATACTTATCGCGTATTTAACTAAAATATGATCAATTACATAATAATAATAATAATAATAATAATAATAATAATTAAATAATATATATATATAATAATTAAAATGTCACACGACTAAGTCTGAATTTCTTTTTGTATAGATTCCCACAATGTGATCAAGTCACTTGAGGCAGGGGGCAGGAGAACCCACCCTTGAGAAGAAATAAACTGGCTGACATAAGGGGCTTCTCCCATTCAAAAATCATAGACAACCGAGAAGAATATACATCTAAAACAAAAGGTTTGATGATGTAATTCAAGAAGATATCATTTGCTCGAGTCTCCTCTTTTCTTTGGTGTGCAAAGTTGTGGCGTGAGTTTTGATATAAGGAGTACAAAGAGGTTGGAGAAGAGACGACAATTTTTAGCAGGGAGTAATATTGACCATACCCAAGACCCACCCGAGAGGAATGAAGGAAAACATTAAGCCTAAATGAGACCTACCCAAGTCCAGCCTTGGTGAAATAATAGATAAATCAAATAAGAATTTATATTAATATACATATTGAGTGAGAACATTTAAATTGGTTGACTTGTTATCCGATGAATTAGTACACGACTCAAGTCTGACCTGAATTTGACTTGTTATTTATATACAGGTCAATCACAGGTCAGGAAACATTTAAATTGGTTGGGTTCGGTCAACCCCATTACTACCCCATTACTGGTCTAACGGAATTAAATATGTTTGGCTCTAGGGTCAACAAGTGTATAAACCCATTTTAACGATTTGGTGGTTTAATATTTTGGTACTTAGCTTGCATTATAATTTGTTTCTTGGTTGCCACTTGCTGAAACGTCCCTTAATAATTAGGTTTTGGGCAAGATTCAACAGGTTGGATGGGGTTACAAGGGTTGACCGACATTGAATGTGGGTTATATAGGTCAGGTAGGGTTGACCCGCATCTAGCGTTGGTCAAAGTAACTTGACCTGTTCTAAAAACGATTTGTACATGGGTTGAACTTCAACCCATTGACCCAACTTGACCCCATTAACCACTCCTAATTACGGTGTCTAAATGTGGCATAAATTATTATATTAAAAATTAGCCAAGGGGCTTTTAACATTGTCGTTTAAGCTCTTCAATCTACAAGATTTTCAGTTAAGGCCTCTAGTTCATGCGCTAGACTTTGAGCCCAAAAAGTGCTCTTCTAACAGCGATCGCCATGAATCCACAAGCCCTTTCCGTCCTCTCTCATCTGCCCAAGAGACCCACAAGCCATCTGAAATTACTTTGAAGCGAAAGCCACCCAGACGCTCCATGGAATCCAAACCTTGAGATCTAAACAAATGTTTGTGGGCGAAGTCAATGTTAACAGAGGCGATGACAACACCTCTTCATGAATGGAGAAGCTTAGCTAATTGCATCAATGGGTTGATGTGGCCCAGTGTAGGAATGGAATGCACACAAGAGGAGGCCTCTTCATTCTTCCATCTTCGACCTCCCTTTTGTCCCACGCCAAGGCTAAGAGAATGATACTGTAGTATATTTAATATTCGTATGCAATATTTTCTTTGCTTAAAGGTAAATTTGTATTAAACAAGGAGAAGAGAATTACAAGGGCAATCAGCCCACAATGCCATGAAGACTGCAAGAAAGAGGTAAGCAAGCAAAAGACACTACAGAAAAAGAGAAAAGCAAGTTGCCACACCCACAAAAACCAAACTATATATGTTGCCCTCCCGAGGTCTCGAAAAATCCTCCAAGTCTCCTAAACGGAAAACCTTCCACTTAACCTTATTATCGCTCCACAGTCCACTGAATCAGTATTTTTGCTTTCGAGCTCCAGCACAATCACATAACACAAATGTCTTCTCTCTCTATCTATCTCTTCATTCTTCTCTTAATGCTCTCTGCTTTTGCTTCCTCCTCATCAACAACACCTCTCTCTTTCTCTCCTCTCTCTCTCTGTACTGAAAAGAGGCAATGACGAGATTTCTTTGGATCAAAATAGATATGGGCAAAATGTCTTCTTGCAAATGGACTCCATTGATTTGTAGTTTTCTTCTTAAGTCAACTCCTGCTCTTGAATCGACCTTTAGACATATAGTGGATCGCTGTATTTCCACGTTATAACCTATTGCAAGAGTATTCCTATGTTAGTTGCTCTGCTCTCTCACCATCACAAGATCCCAAATACCAGAAAATAGTAAAAAAACAATTTCGTGAACTGATTATTTTCTTATTTATCTGATTCTACTAATTCTTATTCACTTTTATCTTGTTTTAAATATTTGTTAATCTGATGTTTGTGTTATTGGTGTTTGATTTATCATTAATACGTTTTTTTTTTTTTGGATTTTTGAGTTTTGACTTCGTTGCTTTATGTAATTTAAGTTTTGGCTTCTTTGCTTTACGTAGTTTATGTTTTATTTTTTGTGTGCCAATTACTACAAAAAAGTGATATTTAGCTGCTGAAAAAACTGCCACTAAAATTTTTGCCGCTAAAATGGAAGGAAACCCTTAGATGATATGAGGGGTGGAAAAGGCAGGTTTCAAGTCACGAAAATATTTTTCTGCTAAATGTAACGTATAGCGTCGGTTTCAAGTCACAAAAACATTTCTCTGCTAAATGTAACGTATAGCGGCGGAAAAACATCGCTGCTAAAGGCCAGGTTTTCCATGCTTACAAAAGTCATTTCTTTGTAGTATATGACAGTTACGCAAAACTCTAATTCCCCCAAAGTTTCTTACTATGGATTTTTTTTTTTGATTTATTTATTGTGTCTTTTTTTAATCGGTAATGTAAACTTTTATTAAGAAAAGAAAAGATTACACAGATAACAACAAAAAAGAAAAAGACAGGACAAGAGCATTGTGCCCCACGGCCCCCACCCTTGCCATCATTATATGATAATACCCTCCCATGGAGGAATCCTCTCAAGCCCCTGCTTGGTTAAAGCATTGGCAATTTATTTACTGGGTCTTGAATTTTCACTACTTTCATTTTGGTTTCTTATTAGAATTTTTTGTTGAATTTATTTTTTCTTGAATGACAATATGCTGCTTATGATTATGTCGACAATTTTCATTTCACTACAAAATGTTGCAACAAGCTCTAAGAATAAAGATGTGCGTAGTGACTTTAAATTGTTATAAATAGTATTTTTTTTTCTTCTTAATTCTTGTTATACTTCGTCTGTATTGACTTAAATAGGTTTATATAAAAGAAGCAGGTTATGTATATGAATGAAATTGAATTTCTTTTTAGAAAAGATTATTTGATGATTTTTAATTTCACTTTTAGTGGGGGCCACCTGACTGCCACTAAAACAATTGCTATTTTTCTTATATATATTAGCAACAGTCCCCACTAAAAAACGTAATAGGGGGGCCACCTCTAAAATAGATATATACCCACGGTTTCTATACCGTTGACTTGTGGGGGCCAAGGTGGCCGCTACTATAAGTTTAAGCTGGAGGCCTAAAAGTAGTTTTTCTTGTAGTTTTTATAAGTTAAATACAAGTGATTTCATTTAGGTTGGTATGAGAGAGGTACTCTAAAGAGCTTAAGAAAATAATCAAAGAGGTGTTGATTTTGTATGATAATGATTAATAATTCTTTGTAGTTCTCTAGAGTTTCTTTATGATTGTGGTAGAGTGATTGCTCATTAGATTTTCATCCCATTGGTTGAGAAAAGAGAAATTGGCAAGAAATTGGCCGTTGTAGTTAAAAAGCTTATGTAAGAGTTGACTATTAGTAGGATGTGAATTGTTAATAGTTGGATGTGGGTTCTTTATACTTAATTTACTAAAATATTAAAAAAAAATCATGTATTGAATCCATGCAATAATTGGAGATTATCGTTGGTGTTGATTCTTGGTGAAAGGCATTAATTTTGATCTTTTCAGTGGACCAGTGTGTCTCCTCCACTGGAAAAAGAATTCTGGGTCTGCCACTTGTCAACATCAACTGCCTTTGACGTCGGTACTGTTGTGGTGGTAGTTCACTAACCCGATTGGTCCAGAAGAACCCAGCCGAGTTTACTCAACATGTAGGCATATTGGACGGCTTACTTGGGTTGAACTTGATTTGCATGAGTTCTTGTCGAAACTTGGACTATATCTGTCTGTTTAACTCAGTTTGCCTGGGATCGATCTAATGGATAGAGGTTTTACAAGAATGGTGATTTACTTGGATCCGAACGAAGTGATTGAAGCAATTATAGCCCGCAAGTCGACAATAAGGGGTCCCGCCGTTGGTATCCCCTCATGTCAAAGTCTGGGTATGCCATTCCTCTCACAATTCCACCTGTGTAGGCTCTCCTTGTGGGCAATCACTCAATACAAATACAATGAAGAACACACTACACAGTAATACAATATACACATACATATATGTCATGTTCATAGGCGGTGAAGAGAGATAAGTGGCTTTGGTGTAGGTGACGTGGGTGCTTTGCATACCTTCCAGGCGGTGAAGAGAGATCTTATGGCTGGCCTATTATTCACCACTCTTTTGAGTCGGTTGTGAAGTGGCTTTGGTGTAGGTGACGTTGGGTGGGGGGAATGATTTTTGGAGGGTGTTTTGGGGGGGGGGGGGGGGAGAGATTTTAGGGGGAAAATGAATGTGGAGCCCACTCAAAATTTCCCCCCTCAAAATAGAGGGGAAATGAGGGTCAAAGAGGGGAAAATGAATGAAATTATTGACCTTCTGAAGCTTTTGGCATTATTTAAGGGTTGGTGACATGTAGAGCCAAGTCCAGCTCATTCAACCCAGGCTTTTGGCACTATTTACTGAACTGCCCTTCTGAAGCTTCTGGCACTATGCAGAGCCAGGTCCAGCACACATTCAACCCAGGCTTGATGAGGCTAGAGCTGGCCCAGCCCTAGTCTTATTTAGGTATGCAGAGGAACCATACTTTAAAAAAAGGAATTTTTTTTTTTTTTGTAAAATATAATTTTAAAGCTTTTGCAAAAATAAGGGTAAAATGATAATTTTCTCTCTACCTCACAAACAAATAAAATCATACTTTTTCACTTTTCTTTCCCCTACTTTTTTACCATTCAAACAAGAAGAGGTAAAATTAATTTTCCCTCCCCTCTCCTCCCCTCCCCTTCATTTTCCTTCTCCCTAAAATTTCCCCTCCCCTCCCCCCTTCCCCAAACATAGCATAAAGGTTAGGTGTGGCATGAAAAAAAAAAAAAAGAGGAGTCTTTTAAGCAGTGCCATTGGGATCATTTTCTATCATGTCGACCTCATCAAATGGTCAATGTTCGGTCAACTTCTTTTTGTTAGCCAGAGTACTATCAGTTTTAGTTTCACTGAACAGAAAACTGATTTGCAAAGTATTTAACGAAACAGAATGTACAAGCGGAACATAATTATAAATCTGAATCTAAAATTCCACTCACATTGTGTTGGCAGAAACATTACACAGATGGTGATCAAGGCTAGTGCATTATACTATGTCCTTAATACAAATTTCGCCCCCATAGCGGTGCTTACGAGCTTCTTTGGCATTTGTCTCCCCAGGATACAGTATGACTCCTACCCTGACCAACGATAGACGACCCAAATGATGAACAGATGTAGAAAAACAAATGACTAAAACACATCACTAAAACACAAGGTCGAATGGAGGTTGTATCGGTTCTGGACACACCCCATTTGAAAAAGAAATTTTATCAAATAATAATGTTAAGTGGGCTTGGCTCGCGCGTGTGTGGTGGTGAACCCACCTTAGTCTAGCTAGGTCCTCCCTCCCCATAAAAGTGGGGTGCCCCCTTGGGACACAACATTTACTTCCAATGTAATCTCATATATATCCGAAGAAAGTTTTGTTCCCAAGCAATGTGGGATTCGAGTTTTCCACATGCTTGTGTTACCATCAATTACTATGTTCAAGTAGTGATGTTTGGAATTAATTTCTCATTCACTCCTCAATATATTAAAGCAACCCAATATATGTTCTTAATCAACTCATAGAGTAGATCACATTCCTATGTAATCCCCTGGAAAATGATAAGTGGGGCCCACTTTTATTTTGGCTCAATCTTAGACTAAAATAAAGTTGCTCTATCCATTTTTCCAACACTTTTCACCACGGTCCTAGAACTTTAAATAGACCAGCTCACTATCTTGCTCCATGGCGTTTTGGTTGTTCTAATTGTAGGCTTTGATTCTTTTTTTCTTCTCCTTCTGGATTATGTGAACTGGATTATTTCTGCGTTTTCATCATCAAGTGGTCAAGTTTGGCTCAGTCTGGTTCTTTTCACCTCAGTCATAGAACTTTAAATAGACCGGCTTACTATCTTTCTCAATAGGCTGGGTTTTAGTTGTTCTAGTTTTAGGCATTGATTTTTTTCTCTCATTCGAGATTATAGGATGTAAGGGTCATTAATTGTTGGTACAGCATTTAATGCTTGTAAGGTCAAGTTCAGAGGAGGGCCTTGCTATAGCGAGCGAGGCGGACTACACCTAGTTTGATTTGGACTCTATGTTGGAGTTTGTGTATGATTGTAATTCTTAGTGAATTATCACTAAGAGTCTTATGCACAGATTTGAGGCTATAAATTGGGTGATTCTCTCAACCCTAATAGATACGTCACCTCTCTCATTAATTTGAGATATCTTAAAGAGAGAATTATTCTCTAGAGCCATTGAGATATTGTCTTGAAGGGCTGATCTAGAAGGTTTTGTTGCTTCTACTTTCTTGTTGAAAGATAGTTCATCTTGGCTAACAAGGTACGACGAGATCAAGTAAGGAGAACGGTGTACGGTGGAAGTTAAGTCAGTGGAAGTTGTGCAAGAACAATTACAGTCCTTAGGTCGATGTACTGACTGAGGTAAATGAGCTCTGAGTGTATCTTGTAACTGTTCGTGAGTTTCTTGATTTCTTGATCGTGGTTTTTTTTTTTTTTTTTTTCCTTACAAAGGATTTTCACGTTTAAATATTGTGTCTGCTTTCTTGTGGTGTGTGCTTGGTAGATTTATTTGCTAGTTCTATCTTATTTGATTGGCTACATCTCCTGTATTAGTTTGATTAATTAAACCAGCATCCATTCTACTGGATCTTACAAAATTCTTAAAAGGAACTGATATATTTATATGTTTTTGTTGTTTAAACACACCTAATCCACTTGTAACTTTAAGTACTCATAATTTCGAGTCACTTGGTTTGGAGCATAGCTACTTAGTTCAATCAAAAGGGTTTTGAACTCCAAATAATTCTTTTCGAGCTATCCACAGTTTGATTCACCAAGTTTTTTTAAATGGTGACAAGCTAAAAATACAGCCACTCAAAAGCATTGTGATCCATGTATTGTGCTAATCTATATCTAACTGTTATGGGAGTTAGCCTTGACAAGGAAGAATAAATGGGCCATCATACAAATGAAGTGTGCCATGGCACATGTCATGCACACCAAAAATCCGGCATCTATGTCAGCAAGAATATCAAATCTATCAAACATAGCAATATATGTCTAGAAATTATCTTTCATGAGGATATCAGCCGTGCTACACGCCTGGGGTCTGCCTCGGGGTGTGTAGACTTTTTGTTCGGCAAAAGATCTGTGACTACTCAAAAGATATCCTAGATGAGATGAAAATGGTGATCCTGCTTCTTTATTAGAGGCAATATGTGGATGAGATTGCATCTAATCACATATAATACGATTATTCCAAAATCTTGTAAGGAAGTCCTATAAAATGAATACTAAACTAAATCTGAGATTATCAAGAAGGAAGATGATGGAACCATGCCTGTACAATCTATCTGTAAAAGGAGAAAGTGTCATATAGATTCAACTATCCTAGCATCTTGAAGCCCTAGATCGATGGGCAATCATCTTCCTCCACCCCACATGCCATCGCCAGATAATTCGTCATCCCCCAACGTTCCTCTACCTACCCAGCTCCCTAAACCTTCTTCCAGCTCTCCTCTACCCACTCAGCTCCCCAAAACTACTTACAGTTCCAATTCTTCCACTACATATACTTCATCGCCTAACCCCCTTTCAGCTACCTTTGACAACCCAGTTCCGCCCTCTGGAACAATAGCATCCCCCAATGGTCTCTATTCACCATTTCCCCTTCCGCGGTACTGGAGTTTCCCCTCGGGTTTCAAAACCCCCCTTCTACCTAACCCTCCCATGGCTTCCCAGTTCCCTGCAGTGAGAAATCACACCGGGCAATCAGCTTTCCACCATTTAGGAGCTCCGACTGCTATCCCACAAGGAATCCCCACTTCAGTGACATGGGACTCTGCTCAATAACAACTTCTGCATAAGCAACTTGACAGCCTCCTAAATCTTTCCCAAGGCCATCCAGTATATTTGATTCCAAACATGTGTTCTTTAATGTAAAAGCTACTTAAATCCCAAATATAGGGAGTAATTCAGTAACTAATAGCAAGACTAATGTAACACTTATTTCTAAAATTTAAACAACTGGCATTCAAACTTCAATTAGAAAAATCTCTTGGTCGAAGTAATTCTTGAATTAATAATTCAAGATTAGTGTGAGAAGATCCTCCCGCTTTAACAGAATCTTCTGCACTCTCTTTGAACTTCAACGCATTCTTTCTGATCTCTTTTCCCTTCTCTTCCCCCATCATCTCCTTGAGGAGAGCCTCAATCTCTTCTCCCTTGGCATTGTTATTGATCTCCATACCCACACCCCACTCGTGGCAAGAATATCTGCAATTAGTTTGTTGCTCTGCCAAGAAAGGCCAACACAACATTGGTACACCAAACGATATGCTCTCGAGAGTAGAGTTCCAACCACAGTGTGTCAAGAAAACAGCAATCGAAGGGTGGGCCAGCACTTTCTCTTGTGGGCACCAGCCAACTAGCATACCCCTTCCTTCAATCTCATCCATTAACTCTTGTGGTAGATTTGTGTGACCACCCATTACAAGATTAGGCCTAATGACCCACAGGAATGGGTATTTGCTATGCGCAATGCCTAATGCAAATTCCATCAATTGATTCTCTGTTAAGACTGTTGTGCTACCAAAGTTCACATATATTACTGAAGCCGCTTCATGACCATCTAGCCATTTTAGACATTCTGTCTCTTCTTTCCACATGCTCAATCTAGCTGACTTCAACACATTATCTGGTAATAAACGACACTGCAGTGATAGAGGGCCTATTGCGTAGATGCAAGGAGGGATTATTGACCTGATGGCATGAAGAATCTCATGTTCCAAATAATCAAATGTATTGAAAATGATGGCTGATGCTGTTGATGATTTTTGAGCTTCATCTGCTATGAAGTTTAGCAAAAAGTTGTTGGGGTCTGTTGTTTGAAGAAAGCTTCCAAGATCTCTGAGCCGAATGTCTCTCATGCCCGGTATCCAATCAATCGTGGTGTCAAGGTAGCCATTTCTAATGCAACTTTCATCTGCATTCACATATAAGGGCCAAGGTATGAAAATATGAAAAAACTTCCAAGATTACATCTAAATATTCTTAATTTTATGATAATTACATTACCTATTCAGTTGAGTAAAGTAAAATAAATACAAATCTTGACTTCAGATTGACAATTTAATCTAATACTAATTAACAAAGATTGTATCTCAATCTAACCCAATCACACTTATAACATTATTAGAAATAATATCATGAAAGGTCTGACAGCTAGGGGTTGCTCTTTTGACCATGACCCACCCCAATGAAATAAGGGTAAACACAAGCCTGGATGTTGCCCAAATTTTGAGGCCCAAGTCCAACATTGGAGATACAATAGATAAAAATATATAAATAAACTAAATATGTATAATTATAGATATAGTAAGTGAGAACCGTCCACTTTCGAGCCCCTCTAGTCCATGATTTCCATACTTCCAGATGACACCTTGTGCTCCAGGCCACTTACCTGTTTGACCCCGACCTCGCCTAAGTTTCTTTTACGCCTAATAAATCTCGATTAGATGCCTAATTTTTGTTTTGGATGATTTTATGATGGATTTAGATAGATTAGTAGGGGTCTGACTGTGTCAGGTAGTACTTTGACCTTCTGAGTAATTTAGGGTCGCTCATATGTTAATAGTTTTTATAGTCTTCATTTGCATTTCATAGAGCATTTCATCTCGAGCCAATTCCGTATTTTGACCCAAGTATTCGGATTCATTTAGGCCCATTAGTGATCCAAAAGCCTTTAATTGGAAATTCTTTGTTAAATGTGGACTTGCATGCAAAACTTGAAAGAATTCCAATTTAAAAGCCAGAACCCATCCATATCAGTCGATCATCTCTTGTTTGCATGTCATTGAATTCTCTTCTCCTCATTCCATCCTCTTTCCATTGCTTCAGAACTCCATTCCTGCTCTTGCATGAGAGATTTTAAGGCTTCTTCTCCATCAACATCGCCTTCAAGCTTCATTTCGTCTTCTTCACTAACTCCATCTTCTACAACCTACCTTTCTCTATTATCATCTTTAATTGGTAGGAATCTCTCCAATCATCTCCTTTTGTTTCTAATCAAACCATGGAAGGTCATGTATGTGGATGTTGAAGAGTAATGAGCAATATCCATCACCAAATTCGTCATCTTCCCCAACCTTATATATCCATCACCATGATTATTAAATTATGGTAATTAAATGTATATTAATATATAATGTAACACCAATTGATGAATAACGGTACATTGATTTTCGTGAAAGACGGACTATTAGATTAGTTTGGCTAGTAAAAGTCCTTGACTCCCTGAATTTCAATGCATAAACATCTTGCTATCATATTCATGATTTCATACACTATAATTGTGTTCATAAGTGTAATTGTATTTCGCTTGGATTTCCAATTTAATGATCATAATAATGTTAACTTTGAGAAAGTCTTGAGTAGAATAGTGATTGTACATGAATGAATCAATTGTATTTAATGAAATGATTAGAGTGGTCTACTCAAGTCCAGCTTGCAATTGATTGAATGAGTCGGTGCTACTTAGCTTCGACCGGACGATACCCGATGGGGATGACTCTTGGTTTAGATTGTGAACGTCGATGCACGGTAGACAGTTTGGAGCACCGGAACTCCAGAACCCTAGCTAGTTGAACCTTTGGCAGGGTCACTAGTGACATTCCCAAAGCGCATACCCTCATTGAGGGGATTTAGCAAATGTGGTTACCAACTAGATTGTACATGATTTTCAATTATTATTGATTCTTTGCCTAGTTCTACTTCATATGATCTCTTTCAATCTTTCGTCATTAATTCTGAATTGTTACAACATGTATAAATGAATTATTGCTTATACTCAGCTGAATCATCGTATTCATTAGTTTTTCGTGGCATAACAGGGACCTAGGTTACCAAAGGGATAACCGATAGTTCTACAGATTATTAATTGAATCGGTTAAAGTATTGGTTAGCTTGACTCCGGAGTACATACAAGAGTGGTATTGATGAGTTTAAGAATTAGCCATTTGGGTTCACTGCTCAAGAGAAAGAGGCAAAAAGATGATTTTTAATCTCAAGTGGAAGATTGCACTAGTACAAGAGTTTGCCGGAAAATTCATTGATTTCATCTCATTGTTGAAATTAAATACATGTAGTGAGACTCTAATAGCACAATTCCAACGGCTACTTCAGTTCCACAATAGTTGCTAACAAATGTAACAAACAAACTACATGGGACACATGGACACCTCACAATTAGTCAAAAACTACTAAGTCAAAAGAAACAATTACATGAAAGCACCATAACAAACACCTATTATTTAGCACCCATTGTCAGGCCCCGACCCAGGTTTAGTATAATTTATTATTATTTTAACTGTGATTAGTCATTAAGCGGGATTAGAGGATGATTAGTTTGAGTTTTTAGCTAGATTAGAATTTTGAATAGCTTTGGGGAATTCGGAGCGCGTTATGTTTGGTTTGACCGGGCCCGGGGTGGCCCCCGTGACGTGTGTTAGTGTGGGAATTTGATTTATTTGATTTTTAAAAAATATGGATTTCGATACTTTTGAATTTTTTTATTTTGTTCCCAGCAACTTTCATGTTTGTTCTGTTTGCATTCGAACTCCAGAAATCGTGGTTTTCGAGAAAAGAGGGGCAAATTCATCTTTTTACACTAAATATGTGCATAAATTTCAAAATTTGAAAATCATGAGGAAAATATACGTTTTGAAAATTAGATTTTTCGACGATCATTTTTCTCTTCTTCGTCAACTTCATTTGGGACCCATAAATGATAGATTCAGCCATGTTAAGATTTCCGGGCCAATAGGGCCCACTCCCTCAACTTAAACCCAAAACCCACGTTGGGTTCTCTTCTTCTTCATTTATATCTTTGCTGCAATCAGGAGAAGACCCCTCTCCTCTTCTCACCTTCTTTTTCTTTTGCATGTCAATGGGATTAAGCCTAACTTGAAAAATGAATTTCACCATCTTCATCTTCAACCTCCAAGCTTTCTAACCATACTATTTCCACGAAATTTCAGCTGAATACATCATCTTCTTCAAGCTTTTCTTCTTGATTGAACCACCAAGAGGTAAGCCATTGCTACCCTCTTGCAACCATGTGTTTTCTAGACCCTTTAGAATTGTTTTATCATGCATGCAAAAGGGGTTTTTTGGGAGCTCCTTCTAATTTCGAATTTGGTGGATTTTTGTGCGTTTTCTTGGGGTTTTTTGGTGTAGATTGGAGATTGGGCTGAGAAGGAATTCTTTGGAGTGTTTTTTAGACCCATTTGGACTTGAGGCAAATCAATAATTAGATAAAGAGATGCATGCAATTTAATCTCTTGATTTCTCATAAATTCTAGAATTTTGAACTTACCTATTATTACAATGCATTTCCTCTACAATTAGTTAGATTACTTGCTGGAATATCTTGTTGTGATCCCTAATTATCTTCTATTATGAATTGTGAAAAGCTTATGGACTTTTCTTTTGATAATAAGTGATCTTTAGGATTTTTGATTTAATAGAAGTTTTTTTATAACAGATTTTTAAATCTGGAATGAATGATCACACTATGGTTGAATAGAAGTTTTGATTGGAAGATGTTTGGAATATTATAAGGAAGATGGAAATGAAAGGAGAGATGGTTTCAGAAATGCAAAAATTCTGCACTGGGCGAAACAGCCAGTGAGCTATTCGCTCGAGTGAACCTGGTGGTCGCTCGAGCGAACAGGTCACTGTTTGATGAAAAACATTGTAGAAACCTGTCCGCTCGAGCGAACTACGTGTCGGCTTGAGCGAATAAGTTTCTGAAATTGCTCGCTCAAGCGAACACTCATCCGTCCGAGCGAACTTGGTACTGTTTGACGAGATTGAGAGACAGAGACTTGTCTGTTCGAGCGAACGTTTTGGTGGCTCAAGCGAAGTAAGTTCTGGGAGAGTCCGCTCGAGCGAATCTTTATCCACTCGAGCGAACCTGGGCACAGTTCAGGGCGTTTTTCCTGTGTCCTGTTGGTAACCAATTGTGGAGTATTGTTCCTATAAGGATTCATGGAAGTGAATAGGATACTCGAACCATATTATTGCACGATATTCATATGAGAAATGTAGATAAGTCTTACTATGCACTTTGTGTCTCAAACATCGAAAATCTTTAGAGGCACCAAACTATGTTTTATAACCGGTGCTGTGACATTAAGTGCACAATGAGATAATCCTCGGGAGATCAATTAACCACTATGTATCACCTCATTCCATATTACTGAATTTATTATAAACTTTTTTATGATTCGTTTTGAAACAGAATTGATTGGTTTGTTACGTTTGAAATTATCGGTAAGGCTCTTAATCTGATTCATCCGAATTTGTCAGTATGTATTTGTCCGGAGTAGTTCCTCTTATCGATTTTGGAAATGTATTATTATTAGTTGAATTGTATCGATTTAGGTTTTGGTTTTGAATGGCACCACTAAGCTTAGGTCACCTAGTTGGGCTGATCACCCGGCTTGGGATCTTTAAAATTATTTGCCAACTACAGTTTGAATTCTGTTTGTTTGCTCCGGCCATGGCAACGGTTCTACTTTTCTGGTCCCACGAGTAGTGGCAACGGTTTCTGTCTGTTTGTTCCGGCTATCTTGTATGGCAACGGTTATTTGTTTGTGTGCTTTTTTGTTACTTCGGTAACAGGAGAATATAGCTAAATGTGGATTGCTAATATTTTGATTATTTGTCAGTTAGTTTAAATTATTTAAATTATGAAATTCTTTTATTTGTACATAAATGGTTCATTTGATTTACACTTTACATATGTTTCATTTCAATTGCCTTTTTATAATTTTAAACATGGTATTTATAAACCTTGTATATCTTATTTATTTTATTCACCTGCCAGATCGTCGTGTCTGATACTCTTTTGTTTGGAGTCAGATATCAGACCCGCAACCGTTGAGGCGGAGCGTGCGGAGGAGGCAGTAGGGCCTCCGGTGGAGCTTGAGTGGTAGCCAAATGATGTCATGTAGACGTCATGTTGGGTCTGGAGTTTCGATAACATCTTTTGGGGAGTGACTTTTATTTTGGAAACTTGTTTATAGCCTTTGTTGGCTTTTATCTTTATGTTGGGATTGTATAATTTGAAATATTTTCTGATCCTCACAACTTTAACTTAATTTTGGGCTACGCTCTTATGTATATATTCCTCTTTTGATACTAATCTTGTGCACTTATTTTATGTTACATGTGATTTTTATCTTGCTACATGCTTCCACATATTATCATTTGATGTGAAATTGATTCAATGGTTGTGATGGATCGTCTAGAATCCTCACCGCGGAATCCTATTGGAAATTAATTAGCGCTTGTGGGCAGAATTTTCTGGCCTGTCGTGCCACGTTCCCCGGATTAAGGACTTGATTATCAGGGCCTCGGTCCGGGGGCGTGACACCCATCACGAGCTTGGATGATGACTGAATTTGATCAAAATGGCCAACCATTGCTTACCTCAATCATGCTTTGCATGGAAAAAATCTCTCTCTGTCCACTTATGAAAAGGAGTTCCTAGCTATTATCATTGCTGTTGAAAAATGGAGGCCCTGCCCATTGGCTGGCCATTTTGCATCAAAACCGCCCCAATGCTTTGAAAAGGTTGACTGAGGTAAGCAATTGGCCAGCATCACATTCTATTTCAAAAGGCTTTGAAAAATCTGGTTGGGCCAAGACTGGAGCTTCAATCATTGCCTCTTTCAATTTATGAAAGGCCTCATCTGCTTTATTGCATTTGTATTAGAATTATATTCAATCTGAGATAAGCATCTAGTAAATAGTTATTCGAGTACTTATATACTATGCATTAAGATGTTTAAAATTAGGGGGATTCGGTAAGAGATTCTTCAAAGTTTGACTTTAATGCAAACAGTCCACAAAAAAAAATCATGAAGCCAAAGGTCCCTCACACACATTCTCATAACTAAAATGTCTAATTTGCCATTTCTTTGAATCATATCCCATGATTAGTGGTAAATCCCATTAATTGCCCTAGATTAAAGGAATCATATCCTGTCATTTAATGCCCATGATAAAAGAAATCTCATTAATAATATTTTCAAATAAATTCTAGAAAAACACAAGTACATTTCAAAATAACACAAATAAATTAAAAAAAAATGCAATAATTTAAAAAAAAAAGCAATAATTTTTTTAAAAAAGCATTAAATATAAAAAAAATGCAGATAAATTTAAAAAGCTGCAAATAAGTTTAAAAAGATCGAAATAAATTTCAGAAAATGTAAATAAATTTCAGAAGGCTTAAATAAATCTCAAAGATCCAAAGAAAATTCAAGAAATGCAAGTAAATTTCAAAAGACGCAAATAAAATTCAAAAACGCAGTCACATTTGCCAAAACTATGATAAATCATTTTTCAAATTTCTGAAAAATTTCCCAAAAACTCAAGTATTTTTGTCAAAACTCAGTTAAATTTATTTCGAAAAACATAAATAAATTTCAAAAGACGCAAATAAAATTAAAAAACGCAAATAGATTTCAAAAAAGCGTAAATAAAATTAAAAAATTCAAATAAATTTAAAAAAAGGCAAATACATTTGCCAAAACTAAGATAAACCAATTTTTCAAATTTCATAACTCAGATAAATTTGTTCCAAAAATCAGATAAATTAGCCAAAAACTCAAATAGATTTGTCCCTAATTCAGAGAAATTTGTTTCAAAACTCAGATAAATTTACATAGTACTCAGATAAATTTGACAAGAGACAGATAAATTTCACAAAAAGTCAGATAAATTTGATAAAAGCTCAGATAAATTTGACAAAATTCAGATAAATTTGCCAAAAACGCAGAGAAATATAACAGGAGGCAGATTAATTTTACAAAAACTCGGATAAATTTGACAAAAAGCTTAGATAAATTTGATAGTAGGTCTGGGCTTTGAACTGAGGGTGCAGATTTGGAAGAGAAGAATGGGGGAGGAGAACCATAACAATCTCAAACACAATTTTAGATTAAAAAAATGTGCAGTTTTATAATGTTGTTGTTGATAATGATGACAGGACTCCTGCTACTAGCTATACCTTTCTTGAAAAATTGTGATGCATCACACAGTCCACAATCTCAATATTTCCCTTCCAGAACTAGAAATCAACACAGAATTACAGAAATCCATTTGTCGTCATTTTAAAAGTCCATACTTAGCACAAAAAATCATAAAATACTCACAAAATCACATATCCAAGATTCAAAGACCAAATGGGTTTCCAGAAATCAAACATGAATACCTAAAGGAAAAAAAAACACGGAGAAACACTTCACCCATTGAAAAACAAGTGCCCAGGTTAAAGAAATAACCTTCACCCATGACGTGTCCAGCACCACTCTCATACTTTTGTAATATGGTGAGGGCCAAATTTACTCATGCACTCACAGACTACCTAAACCTACCCCTTTCATCTTTATCACTACAACACGTTCTGCAACAGAATTCCCCCCCAACAGAGAACACGTTCTCGCCTGGGATATGAATGCTGCAGGAAATCGTGGGCCCCACTGATCGTTCAGATCAGTCTCTACCATCACAGTCGCACAGCCTTGTAAGGATATTGGAACGGACGAGATCATGATCAGGCAAACTTTGGATTTGGGGGTCAATGGGTGAGATTTGATTGAGATTTGGGAAGACGTAAAGAGATCAGTGGGAGGGAAGGTGGTGGCTTTCCAATTTACACCCCGAGTACCATTTTTCTATAGTAGTCGAACATCGCGGCACGTAGATCTGTCGACTGCAACAAACTCTTGCGTTTTGACAACTCTGGATGGAATCGAGAATCCTCTACAAGTTCTTCTCAGGCGATGAGTGCAGAAATCCGGATCAAGGACGATCTGTGGAGTCGTTTGAGAGGATTTAGAAAGGATGAAGGTGGGAAGATTTGAAATTTTAAATTTCAAAATTTATGCCTAAAAAGGGCAAATTAGTCCTGAAAAATGAAATCATGTGGCTATAGGGACCTCTGGTTGCAAATAGTCTAGCTGCTTGGACTAGAGCCCTTAAAAAGAATTTTCCTGGACTGGAGGCTGGATAGATTCAATTCTAGGGACCTTTCGCTAATTATCTCTTAAACTTATTAGCTTGTTAAAGAAAATTGTAATTCAATGGATTGGTTAATGGACTACTCATAGTTTTATTATTCTACTCATAGTTTTGTTATTGTTGATATACATGCTTTCACAAATAAATGTTCATTGACATGTGTCAATGAGTAATTCTTACACGTGCAAAGTGGTATTTTCTGCTTCGTGAATTCGGACTTGGTTCGGAACATGTGTGAGTTCACTGGAGTACGCGTGTCACACCCCGGAAACTACCCTAATCCAGGAATTTTCAGGACCGGGATATGACATTACCCCCACAAATATGCCTGAGTTCAAGATACCCAGCCCGAATTGAGTTTCATGGTGGCCAGACATTGCAGGTTGAGCTTGGGCCAGCCCTATTACATCCACTGACCTTACAGCTACGGGCAGCAAAATTTGAATAGACCCATTAGCACGACTTCAGTACGACCCGGATTTGACCTTCAATATATCCAGGTCAATCACAGGTCAGGAAAACCTAACCCGCATTTAAATCGGTCAGTTCAGGGTCAAGCCCGGCCCATAACCAGCCTAACCTATTTAATTGTGTCCAGTTGGGGTCAACCAGCATATAAACCTAGTTAAACAATTTGATATTTAATATTTTGATACATGGAATAGTATATTTCATATAGAATGAGCGGAGCTGGTATTATAATTTCCTTTGGGCCTGGCATCTGAAATATAGCCTTAATATTGGAAACCGATTGGGTGTGGGCCAATATTATACAGGTTGGGTCGGCTTAAGAGGTTTGACCCACATTTATTGGGGTTATATGGGTCGGGTCGGGTTAGCCGGCATTTGGATCTGGTTGAAGTTACTTGACCTATTCTAAAAACGAGTTATAGATATGGGTTTTAACTTTTAACCCATAGACACCCCTTGTTAATTAGACCAGTGTTGAACCAACCCTGATATAACAGCATAACAAAAAAAAAAAAAAAAATCATTTATGTATCTGTATGTTAACATGTGTAAATATGGTCAAAATTATACTACCTTTGAGGGGAGCAAGTCCTCTTCTCATGAGCTCATGATACTGAGCAAAGGCCATGAAACCGCAAGCAGCAGTCGGACAGAAGATCACCTCAGGAATGCCCAATTCTTCGGCAACCTTAAGAGTAAAGGTCATGAATGAATCTGAAATAACGCAAGTTACTCGATGCCCATCCAATGGGTGATGGAGCTTCTTCAGCAGATCACAGAAGGGTGCAACACAATTCTCTTTCACAGATTTGCAGAAGCCCTTTCCGTCTTCTTCAGCGCGCCCAAAAGAGGGGGACAAGCCATCTGATATGACTTCGAAGCGAAAGCCATCCAAATCCTCTAACGAATCCAGCCCTCGAGATTTCAATAAAAGTTTGTGGCTGAAGTCAGTGTTGACAAAGGTGATGGAGAAGCCTCTCGAATGCAGAAGCTTAGCTAATTGCATCATGGGGTTGATGTGGCCCTGTGCCGGGAATGGAATGCAGACTACATGAGGCCTCTTCATCTCCTCCATCACTCTTCTACCTCTCTTTTTTCTTCTTCCACACCAAGGCTAGTTAAGAGAATGATACTAAATAAAGTTAAGATCTGTTTGCATTAATTGTAGTCCAATATTGTCAACAGCCGGCGCAATTTTTTTCTATCTTGACCTGTTCATGGGTCCCGCGTGCCAACTACCACAAAATATCTCAACTTAATGATATTTACGTTTTGTGTTTGTAATTAAATTGCTAGATTGGTCCCATGATGAGTGGGGGTTGTGAGATTTGGATTGGTTTCAACACCAACTACCTTCGAATGTCCACTGCCTTCGACGTTGGTACTCTAGTGCTCATAGTTTACAAATTAAACCAGATTGACCCAGAAGAGCCTGATAAGGAAGACCACAAATCAGTGGCCCACACACATATCATCACACTTTTTTTTCAACGCCGATAGAGGATTCGAACTCACAACCGATTGGATTTGATATCACATAAATTATTTTAAGGAAGTTGGGTAGTCAAAAGAGGTTAGGCCTTCAAGATTCAGGACATGCTCAGCCCAATTTCCTCATATGGGCACATGAACATGTCCCGAATCTCAAGAGCAATAGTAAATAAGGTGCTGCCCAGTTTCATTACGACTGTCGGTGAGAAAGATGATTTGTTTTCACTCAATTCCATCTAATAACATTAAAATTTAACTGCCCAGAAAATATATAGAGATTCTAAGCAGTGCTCACTGCTCAGGTCACTAACATCCCAATGGAGGTAACTATGGGCCCCCATGTGTGAAACTTTGGATTTGGAACGCAGATACTGTTAGACAACACTGCCTTTTTACTTGCCCAAAACACAAGAGTAGTGAGTGATACATGCCTTGAGTGCGACAAGTAGGAAAAGTGTGCAAGTGAGAAGTGCAAGTGAGGTGTGTACTGTATGGTGGGTGTAGCATAGTATAGTTGGTGTGAGTGCCCATGGATATGAAATATGTGTTGTGATATGTGAGTAGTGTATATCCAAGTATGATATATGCTATGTACCCATTTGTATAATTTGTATTAATAAATAGTCAAGGGTATATTTTGTATAAGTGTGTTGTCTTGAGTCTTGGGTCCATCATAGTTAGAGTTGGGCTTCCCTACAAGTGGTATCAGAGCGAGGCAAGGTCAAGGACCGTCCGTCCATTGAGAGCAGCAACTAAAGGCGAGGCGACGTTGTGAAGCAAATTAGTTAGGGACTGAGCTTCTTGGTGGTAGAGATCGACGAGGATCCCACTAATCACAATGGCGGATCTCGCGAATGCAACTGGAGGGATTGAGAAGCTGAACAACCACAACTATGATTATTGGCGTATGTGTGTGGAGGCATATCTTCAAGGCCAAGACTTATGGGAGGTCGTTGGCGGCACTGACATTACAGCACCAACGAATGACAACACGGAAGCACTGCGCAAGTGGCGAATCAAAGCTGGGAAGGCTATGTTCGTCTTAAGGACCACAGTGCAGAAGGAGCTGTTAGAGCATATACGAGATGCTGACACTCTGAAAAAGGCATGGGATACGTTGGCTACACTGTTCTCCAAGACAAATGATGCGCGGCTTCAGTTTTTGGAGAATGAGCTTGCATCTATCACTCAAGGTACGCTGACTATTAATCAATATTTTATGAAAGTTAAGACACTTTGTCAAGAGATCTCTCAGCTTGATCCGGAATCACGGGTCAGCGAAGCTAGGATGAGACGGATAATCACATGGGGATTGAAGCCCGAATACAGCGGGCTCATGACAGCCATTCGGGGATGGCCGACTCAACCGTCTCTTGTAGAGTTAGAGAGTCTTTTGGCAAATCAGTAAGCTCTAGCCAAACAAATGGCTGGAGTAATGGTGAAAGACGAGGAACAAGCACTCTTCACTCGGAAAGGCAAATCGACGATGAAGCCAAGAAGGAAGAAGACCGCTGAAGCTAATCAGTGGAAGGAGAGTTCCCAACCAGGGGGAGCTCCAAAAGCTAACACTGATGATCGACGACAGACAAGCTATCGCAGAAGCCTCGAGTGTTATAACTGTGGCAAGAAGGGTCATTTTGCACGTGACTGCAGACTACCGAAGAAGAAGACCCGCGAAGGGAATGTGGTGACCACAGCAAGTCACCAAAGTGAAAGTAAAGAAGAATGGGATTGCCAAGCGTCTATGGCAATCATTGAAAATATCAAACTGCCAAATTCTGATATAGCAAGTGGTAGTACCTCAATAAGTTCCAAAGATGATCGTGAGGAGACAACGCTTATTGCAAATTCCAATCTTGAAGTCATTAATTACGATCGAGACTGGATCGTAGACTCGGGATGTTCGAATCATATGACTGGCGACAAGTCGAAGTTCTCAAGCCTAGCTGAGTACAAAGGCGGCAAAGTGGTGGTTACGGCAAATAATGCGCGGCTACCAATCACTCATGTTGGAGAAGCTATTTGTGTGCCCAGATTCAACAAAGATGAGGCTCATTTACAGCAGGTCTTCCATGTTCTAGGTATGAAGAAGAATTTGTTGTCTGTATCACAATTGACCTCATCTGGTAATTTTGTAGTGTTTGGGCCAAATGATGTAAATGTATACCGCAATGTAAAGCCATGTGAACAGCCGATTATGACGGGGCAAAGACTAGACTCCGTCTATGTCATGTCAGCCGAATCGGCATATGTAAAGAAGACCCGTCAAAATGATACAGTTGATCTATGGCATGCCCGACTGGGGCATGTGGGATATAATAGGCTGAAGGCTATGATGGATAAGTCTATGGTAAAGGGACTTCCACAATTAGAAGTCTATAAAGATACAGTGTGTGTAGGTTGTCAGTATGGAAAAGCTCACCGACAACCATGCACTGAATCCAAGTATCAAGCTAAGAAGCCTTTGGAGATAATCCACTCAGATGTATTTGGCCCGGTGAAACCGCAATCAATCAGCGGTTTAAGATATATGGTCACCTTCATTGATGATTACTCAAGGTACGTGTGGGTGTACCTAATCAAAGAGAAGTCCGAAGTATTTCAGAAGTTTAAAGAGTTTCGGACTAAAATAGAAGGTGAACTTAATCAAAAGATTCGATGCTTGCGCACCGACAATGGAAGAGAATATACATCAGAAAACTTCTCAACATATTTGAAGAAGGCCGGCATCCGACGACAGCTGACCTGTCCATACACTCCACAACAAAATGGAGTGGCGGAGAGAAAAAATCGACATCTAGTAGAAACTGCGAGGAGCATGATGCATGCGAAGAATGTGCCAAGCGAGTTCTGGGCAGAATGTTTGAAGACAACAGCACATATAACCAACCGACTACCGCAGGCAAAGCTGGGATTTGTCTCACCATATCAAAAGCTATGGAAGATCAAGCTAACGGTAAGTCACTTTAAAGTCTTTGGTTGCGTGTGCTATGTACTTGTTCCAGAAAAACTTCGCAGCAAATTTGAAAAGAAGACTATTCGGTGCATATTTGTCGGATATGACACCGAACGTAAAGGGTGGAGGTGTTGTGATCCCACCACCCACCGATGCTACACATCACGAGATGTGGTGTTTGACGAAGCATCCTCGTGGTGGTCTCAAGAAGTTGCAATGTTACCAAGTTCAGGGAACTTGGAGGAGAATCTTCAACAAAAGTTGAGCACTGAAGATGATAAGGAAGACACTGAAGAAGAAAGGCCCGGCGGCCAAGTGTCTCAGATTCAAGGAAGGTCCGTTAGTCCACTGAGAAGTAGAGTACATGAGCATGTGACATCCGAGGAAGCTAGGCCAAGTCAATTAGAGATAGAGGAACAGCCACAACAGCTAAGGAGATCCTCCAGAGCAAGAAAGCCGAATCCAAAATATATAGATGCTGATTTGGCACAGGTCGATGATGCACCCAAGCCAACTCTTAATCAAGAGACAAGGCAAAGTAGAGAG
Source organism: Camphora micrantha (assembly GCA_003546025.1). Lineage (NCBI taxonomy): Eukaryota > Viridiplantae > Streptophyta > Magnoliopsida > Laurales > Lauraceae > Camphora > Camphora micrantha. The sequence goes on along the minus strand of QPKB01000006.1, from coordinate 39,933,570 downwards.
ATGCTTAAAGATAACATTTTGAAAAAGTCAGTGTTGAGGGGGAGAAATGTTAGACAACACTGCCTTTTTCCTTGCCCAAAACACAAGAGTAGTGAGTGATAGATGCCTTGAGTGCAACAAGTAGGAAAATTGTGCAAGTGAGAAGTGCAAGTGAGGTGTGTACTGTATGGTGGGTGTAGCATAGTGTAGTTGGTGTGAGTGCCCATGTATATGAAATATGTGTTGTGATATGTGAGTAGTGTATATCCAAGTATGATATATGCTATGTACCCATTTGTATAATTTGTATTAATAAATAGTCAAGGGTATATTTTGTATAAGTGTGTTGTCTTGAGTCTTGGGTCCATCATAGTTAGAGTTGGGCTTCCCTACAGTTACGCAGCATAAAATATCTCAAGATCAGTCCACTTGCTGCATTCTCTAAATCCATATCCCCACCACTGCATTCTCAGTTAGATTGGCTAGAAGCTCACAACTAGGCGATCAAGATGTAGTTTTTAACCAAACACAGAATCTTTTTCATGCAAGTTCTCAGGCTAATGCTGGGTACATACTAAACCGCGGCAGTCCTGCAGACTACCGAAGGCCACATCTTCATCATTTATAAAATCATTGCATAATTTAAAAGTTAGAATTAGATCAACTACTGTGATTTTGCATTTTACATTAATATCAATAAAGAGCTGATGGGAGTTGACAGTGAACGCTCGCCAATGAATAATTATCATAAGGTGGGAGCATGAAGGGTGCTCAAATTGTATTATTGGAGAGATATTGCATGATATTGTCGGGTGTCTCCGGGTTTTTGAATTTTCTTCCAAACAAATAACATGGTGGCTTCATCCCATTCCACAAGAATGGCATCTTTTGACAATTCTATTTTGACCAGTTCAAATCCATTCTCTCATAATTATTTCCGAAAAAGATGTAATGCTTGAAAATCAGAGGTAGGCCCAACCTTTAGGATGTTCTCAACGCCAAAGATGGATACTAAACTTTTGATATTGACACCAAAGTCCTTTGTCCTTTTTAAAGACTCTTCCCTTTGTGGTTGTCGTACTAAGTCCATGTTTGGCATCTCTATTTCACGTCTCTATTTTTCTATATGTCTAAATCGGACAGATGTTTGAACAATTAGAGCGTTTGGTAAAAGATTTTAGACTCTTTTCGCTTTAGACATTTAGAGCCAAATCCTCTAAAATCCAAATGCTCCAAAAGTAGGCAGATGAGAAATAGAGCTTTTGGGTCTTAAAATATAGAGGTGATGTATTTAAAATAAATCCGTGCGTTACCGAATGCGTTTTTTTTTATTCTAACATCTTTTTTTTTAGCTCTTTTTTTAATGGATCTATTTTAGATGGATCTATAAAAAAAAGAGTAGAGATACCAAACAAGCCCTAAGTATGCCTTGACAGCCAGACTCTAGAGATTTTTATAATGCGTAGAGAAGAAAAAGAGCGTTTTGTATATACCCTCGAAGGTTTGCAGGATTTTTAAATAGGCCATTTCATTTTCATTTTAATACCTTTCGTGTCCCCAAAATCAATAGTCTTCTAACCACCATAGGTTTTTAGAGCGAAATCACTTTTTTGTCTATCTCTTTTATCCTTATATGCATAACTTTAAAAGTTTGGACTCAAATTATATATATTAAAGCAAAGGGGGAGGTGGGCTATGAGGGGTGCCACCTCATCTCTGCAAAGTCTCTCCTTTAAGAGAAATATAAAAGAAAAAAAATGTACAACCTCAGGCTTTGATGTAGGCCACTACACTCATCCATAACAAATCTCCTCCTTAAATCTCCATTTCATTATCTTCTCCAAATCACCTCCCTAAATCTCTCAATTTCATTCAAAATTTTATAAAGATAACAAACTCATGTATTTATCATGTCTGAGGGACTTTTCTGCTTATTGATTGTGGGACCCAGGTAGGTCACCGATTGTAAATCGGGTCCCCACATCTAATAGAGGACCCATGGGCGTCTGGACCTACATCTAGGTTTACACAGCTTGTGCGTCCATCACAAAGTGGGTTTTTATTTTGAACATCAGGCCGTGGCGGGGCCCACTGGGTGATTGATCACAAATCTAGTCCGCTCCAGTGGTCGTACTAGGTTGGGCGATCTGGTTGGTGGGGACTGATCTGAGTCTTAATCAGTGGGGCCCACGATGTCAACAATTTTAATCTCAGGCGAGAAGCTCGTATTTTTTTTCTTTTTTCTTTTATTTTTATTTTTATTTTGGAGAAGTTCTGTTACAGAACTTGCGTTAATGAGAAGAAGAGATGAGGCAATTCGGTGGTCTTAAGGTGTATGGAAAGTGCGTCATCAGTAATGTACAGAAGTTAGAATTCTATTAAATTGTACACCTTTTCCTTTTAGTTCCTGGAAATTAGGAAAAGAACCATAATTGTTTTATAAACTCAAATTAAAACTTTTCACTTATTAAGAATGTGATTAGTAAGTTTGTTTATTGTAATTTTACTATGCTTTTATTATTACATTTTTTATGGGTTTAATTATTTATTGCCTAGATTGGTCCTATTATGTCACTTTTATTGGGTTTGCCTATTTTGGGTCATATGCTTAGGGCCCACCATTTGATTTATATACATGTAAATATTCTTTTTGTGGATGTTTGATAACCACAACATGCTATAAATTAAGCGTAGCCTATCCGAGTCTCAAACTAACCATAAACCAGCTACAATGTTAGACCTACATGTTTACCAAGGTCACAACAAAGGCTGGGCCGTCTCTGGCTTCACATCCATGTGATTTTTCAATCCAATATTTCAGATCATATTAAATCCTATATATTTTTCTAGAAATTTAAATCAATTGAATCTAAGATTAGGGTTTAGGGTTACCTCAATTGCATCAGCATAAGAGTTCTTCTTTAAAAATTTTTTAAGGTGCCACTCACCTTGAGCTTAGATATTGTATAGATTTAATCTTCCTTTCCTAACATCTCTCTCATTTAAAGTGTCACATCGCAATTAAAATCTAAATTTAAAATCTTATCTCCTAAAATTTCTCTCTTAGTATCATTCAAATCTCTCCAAAAATTTCTTTTTTAATATCATTCAAGACTCCCTAAAATCTCTCTTAATATCATTCGGAAATTCAATAATTTGCAATCCTTCTTCTTCATTCTCTAGATACATATATCTTATTTATTTTTATATTACTTTTTAATGATTGATTTTTGAAGAAAATGATTTGTGGATGCTGTGCAACCAGTGTAGAAAAAAGAATTGAAAGTAAGTAAATATATGCGAGGAGCTTATATTATTACAATAACTTGCAATAATTCTTTTAATGATTGTCTTGCTAGCACTCATCATTACAACTATTTTTCTTCTTTGTCCAAAGACATGTCCTAAATTTATTTATTTTTATTTTCAATAATATTAAAAAATATAAATCTTAATTTATTTTTTATGTTAATTATATTTTTTTCCATAAATATTATTTTTGGTTTATTGTCACAACGTGCAATAGGAACGTACTATTATTTTTTAAATAAATTGCAACTCTGTTTTTTCTTAGATTTATACCTTTTCTATTAATTAGCTTTTTATTTTTTCTATTAATTAGTTTTTCAAGCACCAAAATATCTTTCAATTTGGATTTTAAGATCATGCTTTATAGGTTGTATTTTTCATCTAATGTACTTTCTTATCAAGTTTTGAAGAAAGTTAGAAAATTAACGGTTAGTAAGGTGATTAATTTAAAAATAAATTTAAGACTATGTCTTCTTAGATGGATGTTTAATTTCATGTCCTTAATAAAGTTAGAAAATCAAAGGGTTGTTCAATTAAATAATCTAAAACTATGCCTTTCAAAATGCATTGATATTGTTTTTATTGAATTATGTTATTTACGAAAGTGCTAGATATTTGATGTAAATATAATAAAATACTATAAAATTTATAATGTACTATAGATTTTAATTTAACTTTTAAATATAAGTTATATACAGTGTTTTGAAAAAAAATGAAGTATTCTAAATAAATTTTATTTGGGGCCCAGACTTAGCACGGGCGTTTGTTGCTAGTTTTTACTTTTATAAAGCATCTAACATTAACAATTGCACTTAGTGGGAGAGAATAACACTACATAAATTCATTTTTTCTTATAAATACAGGGCTCGTTTCATTAAATCCAAATTAATCATGACAATAATCAGCGCCTGTACTTATAACCGGTTATGATTTATCCAATCCATACATGACCCGCCATTAGATCGTTGAAGTTTCAAAATACATAATAATGCTTCATGTGTAGGGGGTGTAGAAGAAATATTGGGAGAATCGGCAAATATAAAAAAAATATTTTAATTTTTAAAATTCGCGAGGGAGGAAGGATGTTTGGCTCTATACAAAAGAAATATTGGGGAAAGGGGCAAATGTAAAGAAATATCTATATATTAATTTTTAGAATTTGCGTGGGGGTATTTTTAAACTTTTTCAGATATTGGTGGGGGCTTCAGTCCCCAGGCCAGAAATCAGTGGCCCACACAGATCATTACACTTTTTTCTGCGCCGATTGAGGATTCGAACTCGCGGCCAATTGGATTTGATATCATATAAATAATTTTAAGGAAGTTGGGCAGTTAAAAGAGGTTAGGCCTTCAAGATTTAGGACATGCTCAGAGCAATTTCCTCAGTTTTTCATTATATAGACGCATGGTTTCTTTCTTTTACAGATTGTGTAAATACATATTTCGAAGCAGAATAGCATAAGATCTGATTCACAACTCAAGCTATCTCTATGTATACCCAATTACTTTCTATTGTGTTGTCTAATTGACCTTGATTTGTATTTTGAGAATTGCATTATTACTTAGAATCTAACATGATGGATTGTTGTACTGCCTTTGTAATCAACCTTTTTAAACTTCTCTTATTCTATAGGTATGACCTATACGTGACGTGTGATGACCTGTGTGGCCATCCTTATCACTCACCCTCAATCAGGAGGCGGCGGCAGCATATGCACTCCAAGCTTGTATGGTAACTATCAAAATGAATCTTTTGAAAGAGGCTTTGTGAATATATCTGCAATTCAATTTGTAGAACCCACAAATTGGATAGCAAGATCGCCAAGAACAACTTTTTCTCGCACAAAATGACTCTTTAGGTATACTCCAATGTCTCTGAGAATACACAAGATATCCATGTTAACTCAGTAGTTACAAAGGCGAGTGCATGCTATATTTTGCTTTTGAACTAGACGTGTCATGCACCGAAATCCGAGATCCTTGGGACCCTCAGATTTCGTAGGGCAACAGTCTCACTTAGCACACGCGGGGTCATATCATGTAGTGGAACATTTCAACACACATATCATGTAAATCAAAGTCAGTTAGTCTAAATAGTTCATTAATGTCATTGTAGTAAAACATTCTAATAACAAAGATAAATGAAAATATCATTAAAATTTTATCCAATAAATTAAATATAACACAATCAACTAAATCAACTACTAATTAAAAAGCAACTAAATGCTAAGATATGGAATGCCGCTCAAAGATTACCTACATTCTTGAAAGCAAACTATCAATTACACTATCAACTTCGAATCTGAAAAAAGAAAATACCATAGCAAGCACATGAATATAAAACTCCATAAGTAATCAAACTATCAAGCCATAGCAAATGATTTTCAGTCAATATCTGTCAGCAATTCGGGCTACGGTGGATGAGTACGGATATTTCAGGTGTAAATGTAGAAATACGTGAAACTATATCAATTGATGTGATATTTTGAGCAATAGTAACAATCAGTCAATTCTCACAGATAGATATAAATGCTAGAACGAATTATGGGGCAAATATCCTTATCAAAGATGGGCATATCTTTGGTAATAAATCCATATAACGTGCTCGCCAAAACTAGGCCTTGACCAAACAAGTGTACCTTGTAGAGTTAAGCCTTGACAAAGTGCGCAACTACAAACCAAGACAAACGAGTGAACTGCAACTCGTATTCCTACACTATCATATCACCTTGCTTTAACAGCTCAAACTCCGCGAGCTTCTGGGCCTTGATCGGGAATGAACTTCTCGTTAAACTCCTTCTTGAATGTAGTTCATGCATCCCCCTTATCTCTCATGGTGTAACTTGTCTTGACAGTTATCCACCATCTCTCTGCCACATCTCTGAGTATATAGGCTGTCAACTTCACCTCTACCTCCCAATGCTCTAGATGACCTCAAAGATCTTCAACTAAACTAAGAACTCATCTGCGTGCATGGGTTCCTCACTCTCGAGAATCTCTGGCGAGTTCCTCTTCATGAACGTCTTGAAGAGATCGTTGGGATCTACCTCGCTCGGTGGCATGACCACTCGGGCTAGCGAAGTGGCCCTTTGCATCACCTCTAGAATTTGGGCTTGGAAGGTTGCTTAGTCATCCCTTTGTTTGACCCGCTCCTCATCTTGCTTCTGATGGTTCTACATATGTTTTGCTTGGTTCTCTATTTGGGTCTTCTGAGACTGCATGAAGGGTTGGAGGAGTTGTAAAAACCCGTCCCTAGAAATACCTATTGGGACCCAATTTGACCAAAGTCAACCCTAGGTTATCCTAGTTAATAGGTGATTAGCATGAGTAGTTAGTAATTCTCATTAATTTAGCATATTTTATAAGATTAAGACCCTTGTGAGGTTAATAGTCTCATTAGGAGTTTGATTAGATTTTCTAGAAGTAATTAGATAATTAGAAGCTTTAGTTGTAATCCTAATTATATGAGGGCTTTCCTTAGAGAGTTGTGCAACTTCCTTAGAAGGACCTAATTACCCATGGCCTAACCCATTAGTCCATTAATTATATGAGGGTTCTCTAGTCTTTCTATCTAAACTATTTCCCTCCAAATTAGAGAACCAAATGCCCTAAGTAACCTTGGCCTCCTTCATTATCAACCAAGTAAACATTGGCACTCTTGTCATTATAAATATCCTACCTTTATTGCCTTTAAGCTCCTTCATTCACCACCACTCATTTAAGGGTACCTTAGTCATTAAATATGGATACCTAAACTACCATAGTCCTTATCCTTTATTTCTATTGGCAAATAAGGACCCTTTGGTCATTCCACCTAAACCTGCCCAAAATACCACCATCGTTATCCTAAAGCAACATTAGCAAGAATGGGTATTTTAGACAAACTAACCTAACCCAATGCTATAAGAGAAACACCCTCCCATCTCCCCAAGCGTTCCATACCATCATTCCTCTCATTCCACTACATTCCCTCCCATCTCTCTCTTCTTTCTCTCTCTAGATCTAGGGCTTCCAATTGCGAAAAGAGGAGACTCATCAAGGTTCAGCTATCTTCAAGCTAGGGACCTCATCCCATCTTCTAGGTCTCTCTCCCATCTCCAATTGAAGGTAATCTTCATTCCCTCTTTCCAATTTCCTTGTAGAATAGTTCTTTCTCTTATAATTCCCTTTATTATGCACTTCTCTCTTTTGGGAATGGGTGTATAGATTGTAGATCCAACTATTTGAATGATCTTAGAGCAATTGGAGTGAAGCGAAGCTATTTGAGGACTTTTCTTCCTAATTAGGCAAGTCAAATTGATTAATATGCTTAGATTGCCAATTACTATCTTGAATGGATATTTGGTTTGATTTCTGTAATTGGATAGTTGAATTGATACTATGTTTTATTGATCCTTCTCTTTCTAAGCGTTCTTATGTGTTTTTGGCCATTGATGGATGGTGTTAGTTTGTATGGCTCAATAGAAGCTAATAAATCTGGTAAACCGGGCCCATGCAGTGTCCATGTTCTACTGTGATTAGAAGTAGGCTTGTTATAGGTCTACTGTGATTAAGAAGCAGTGTTTGAGTGTAAAAGGGTTTTGGGGCTGATATTATAAATAAAGACTAAGAGTCTCTAGGATGTACAGCCTCTTCTGATTGCATAGTGATTACTCCCGTCTTCCCGTGGACGTAGGCCAAAAGCCGAACCACGTAAATCTCTTGTCTTCTTGTGCGTGATTGATCTCTTCTCGTAAGCCCAAGATCGCAACAAACTGGTATCAGAGCGTTGCGCGTGATCGGAGGATATTCGACGGATCAAATCTCATAGGGCTGGAGTTGTCACTGCGCGATCGACGGATTAGATCTCAATATTGAGATTGTGTTCTCCAGATCGTGATAAGAGGGAGATCGTTAGTTCTCAAAGTGGGCCACGGATCGTGCGAAGATCAGAAGATCTGATTGGATTGCTGGGTCACGATCGGAGAAGAAGAAGAGATCAGAGAAGGGGATATGTTCTGCGTTTTAGGAAATAGAGGATCAGACTCTGTTTGTCTCGGTGGGCCACATCAGACGATCGTCTGATTAACCGCAGAAAAGGAGGAGAAGCGCCTGCGTTAACCGGAAATAGAAGAAGCAGACAGCGGTTTGGGGTTTTTTCTATTTTCGGCTGGGCCCCACATCACCGTGAAATCTTCGTCGGAGTTGCCGCCGCCGCTGGGTATCACCGGAGAAGGAAGGTTGCTGCCCATTGCCGCTGCCGTCGTCCCGTGGCCAAGGAAGGAGGAAGACGGAAGAGTTGTAGAAGTTCTGGTTTGAAACAGAACGTTGAAGAAGAAGAGGAGTTGGGCCTGGGCTCGCAGGAGGTCCAGGTTGGTCTAGGTCAAGTTCGACCTGACTCGTTTCAGAAGCCTAGTAGCCAGGCCAATCCAGGAGACTCTTATCAAGGTTCAGCTATCTTCAAGCTAGGGACCTTATCCCATCTTCTAGATCTCTATCCCCACTCCAATTGAAGGTAATCCTCATTTCCTCTTTCCAATTTCCTTGTAGAATAGTTATTTCTTTTAGAATTCCTTTTATTATGCACTCCTCTCTTTGGGAATGGTGTATAGATTGTCGATCTAGCTATTGGAGTGATATTAGAGCAATTGGAGTGAAGCCAAGCTATTTGATGACTTTTCTTCTTAATTAGGCAAGTAGACATGCTCAGATTCCTTAATCAAATTGATTAATATGCTTAGATTGCTAATTACTGTCTTAGATAGATATTTGGTTTGATTTCTGTAATTGGATTGTTGAATGGATGCTATGTTGTATAGATTATTCTCCTTCTAACCCTTCTTATGAGTTTTTGGCCATTGATGAATGAGAATCCCCTATTTGAAAGATCAAAGGCCCATTTGTGATGAATCATGATGTGAAAGATGTATTTGATGAATGGAGATGGATGGGAGAAGGTCTGGTCGTAACTAGTTGAAGAATGATGGAGTTTTAATGGAAGATGACAGAACCTGAAATCTCAGGAATTCGTATGTATCCGGTGACATTACCAGGTCGACCCGGTACATTGAGGAATTCCCCATACCTGAGAGCAAAAATTCTTAGACTGCAGTATACCAGGTCAACCCGGGACTCTCCAGGTCGACCCGATACACTATAGACAGATAACTTGCCAGGTTGTTGAGAAAAGTCCTATAGTGTACCAGGTTTACCAGAGGACCTCCGGGTCGACCCTGGACAATGCAGACAAAAAGTTTTACCTCCCAGGTTCTGCTTCTTTTCCTAGTGCATCAGGTCAACCCGAGGACTCTCCAAGTCGACTCGGTACACTGCAAGCAGCAAGTTTTATTTCTCAAGTTCTGATTCCTTTCCTAGTGTACCATGTCAACCCGAGGATTCTCCGGGTCAACCCGGTACACTGCACACAACAACTTCTCAGACTTGGTTTCTTTTATGATTTGATCATATGTGGGCTCCATTGACATTCCATTTAGACTGTTTAGAATACACTAGACACAAGTCAAGGGCCAGGCTTATCCTTGACGCGTGTAGCCACCTAAGTAGGGTCTTGGGTTATAAGATGGAATCTAATTCATTGGTTATGAATGACCTATGATGCTATGCACCTACAGGAGCACCAATGATGCTTAATAAGCATCTGGGACATTGTGATCCCTGTCTTAGGTAAAGTGGGACCATAGACCTAAAGAGAGGGGCAACAATTGTGATGTATTGAGACATATGGTACTTGTACTGTTGAGAACATATACTAGGGCTGGCTGGTAGGTACGAACCTTGGATGTAGGCCTTAGGAGGAAATACAAATCAGGGCATCACACTTAATTAGGCTTTGATCCATAATCACTGTTCGTATTGGATCAGAAGTCATGGCATTGCACTTGAAGTCTTGACCTATAATATTGGGAACTTAACGGTAGATATTGATAGACGGATGGTATAACGGGATAATATTAATTAAGCGTATAGAGAAGCAGAGTATACAAGGGTATGCATTATTAACTGTTGGGAATCGCAGGGATTGATTAGCTATACTCGAACTCCATGACTCCTACCCTTAACTAATATCGTCTCATATTAAGGATAATAAGGCAATCCGGTTCGGATTACCCCCACCAAGTGGTCTATGGGATTGTGGATGTACAATTGGACTGCCAATGGATTTTGGTACTGGCAGGTATATCGATATTGAGATGTGGTTGAGTACAGTATGCACCTTCGGGGTACCAAGACCGCCGACACTCGGACCGGGTTCGTGTGGATGGATATTGATGTTGAGATAGCACATAAGACTAATGGATGGAACTTGGTCGTGGCTATGGATATTGCTGGTTGAGATAGCACGTAAGATCACTGGCTGAGACTTGGTCATGGTTATGAATATGAATGGATGAGGTGGACTCTTGTACGCTCTTATTCAACGAGATAACATCAATGGGTGGCCATAACCCCGATGGCCGATGTCCATCGACAGTTGTTGGAACGACTGCAATGGGCTGGCTCTGACCCCCCACGTCTCTTGTACTTCTACTATGGACGTACCTTTATATGCTCTTATGGATGTATATGAGATGTTTGATTATTATGTATTATGGATGCCGTTGCTTAGTGTCTTTAACTGACGACGTTGATACGGTTGGATCGTGATACGATATTCGTCACGAATATGGTAAGGCTATTTCCTCAGGTTATCTATATAAGCCCTGCTGCACTCAAATACTTTGGCCAAATACCCATTTTGAACTTTCCTGTAAGTAATTTCTCAAGACTATTGCAAGGGTTCTCAAAATCCTGTAAGTAATTAATTTGGAGGTGGTGGACATTGTAAATTATTATTATTGTTATAGCTTGGGCTTAAGCACTATATCATTATGGGCCCTCCTAACAAGTTCAAACTTTTATCTTCACCGCCACCCCCCCCAAATTATCCTTCCTCTATAAATCTTTTTTATTCTTATTTTTATTTTTTTATATATTGATATTGCTGTTATATTGAAATATATGTTTTTTTTTCGACACTGTCTTTTCACACTAATATTGTATAATGTGAATTAATATGTATCGTCAACTTCACTTCGGTCACATAAACTAAAGTTTTATGATACATATTATACCTTTTAGGTTCGAGGGACATCCACCTGTGAGTGATGCATTATACAATTTTTAGTTCTTTTATATTATTATTATTATTATTATTATTATTATTATTATTATTTATTTTCTTAAAAAGTGTTTTTAGAAAGTAGTGGGGGATTGCCGGATATTTTCTAAAAACCAATAATTTGGAAAATGAATTCCAAGAGACATTTGAATGTGTCTTTTCAAATTGCGTATGCCTTTTCAAAATTAAGTGTATTGTGTCATTTGGATGAGATGTGTCTCTTGGGCCTATTTGAGTGGATGTGACCCAATCTTAAGGAATGCTTTACAACTCTATAAATTAAGGTGTTTTCAAGTTTTTGCAAAACATTCAAAATGAGGAGAATGCGGTATTTTCATAAGCACATTTTCTAAGAGTATTTTATTTACTGTTATTTTTACTTTGATTTTTTAGTGAAATTCCATATTTCTTATTCTAGTGTGAAGACATAATTTCATCATAACTACTAGCATATGGGAAATTGTTGCATGTCTTTAAGAAAGCATCTTAATTGGTGTGGCTTGCCCATTTTTCTTTTTCTTTCTTATTCAATTTCTTACATTCACAATCATTTACTTTTACTCACTAATTATTTACACTAATTGTTTATTTGGTTTTCCGACTGCACATTCTTCGTAATTAATTACCCCAACAATTTAAAGACATCAATTCTCATTATCATGAGGAAATGTGTAATAATGAAGTGTAGTTATTGGTAAGTGATTTCAAATGTTTACGAAAAATGGATGGTATGAGTATATCAGTCGCATGCTTAAATTGCAAGCATTTTTTTTTTTTTTCCTTTTGCAACGAAGGGAGTCCCAGCCCTATGGGCCGGACTAATCCCTTTGCGCCCACTAGGTAAATCCCTTGTGGCCCCAGTGTGGTTGTGCGATTTCAAATACTCAACCTCCAAAAACAAACTGCGACCCTAGGCCAACTGAGCTACCCCTTAAGGTTGAATTGCAAGCATCTTGAGGCTAAGATATTAACGAATTATTAATTGGAGAATGAAATAATGGTCATTTTCCTGGGTTAGTATCTTTCAATGATGCAGAGTAGGTATCTATGATTGGATGACATTGTTTCATTGCGGATAGTGCATCATCAACATCATCCATGTCAGATCAGATTGCATATTGTGTTCACTACAGCGTCATCCAGATCACAAACGTAGACATTGCTTCGCCGATCGTGTCATACATCATGCACATTGCATCGTTATCTATTGGATGAGTACAAATCATGGATGTGAATGATAAAAGAAAGTTTGAGTTAAACCAATCGAGGTACTTCATTCAAATGTCAATGGACACAGTTAAATTGGGGAAAATGAGATACAAATTGTGGTAAACGCCCTCATTATTTCTCAAAGTGATTTTGTATCACTGAGAGTGAGATTCTAAACCAGGAGGGAGATGGCTTTACCGACATGGAGGGATAGTCCTGACTGTAGCTTATTCTTATATACTAAACTAAAGTTCAAAGAAAATTTAGTCAGAATTACTATCCACTAAAAGATATATTGAGATATTCCTTACCGTCTACATCTATTTGGAACTAGTGTGATATAACTATCCATTGAGCTCCAAGACCTGCAACGTCAATACCAACAACAGCAGCGCTACAGCGCCCGAGATATATTTCTTATTTTGTCGTGTTTTGAAATGTCCCAAAAGTATCTGGCCCCATTTTAAGATTTTCCCTTTTTTGAACTCGGCTCTCATGAGTTCAAGTTGAAACTTCTTAGCCCACTTGTCACTTAGATTGATTTGTCTTCATCTAGCTGCGGTAATTTGGTTGACATGATATATTTTATTTTAGAAATAAGTCTATATACCCCGGGCTTTTGTGCCCGGGATCTGGCAAGGCTCCCACGGGGAGTCGTGCCACAGCTCGGGCACAAAGCCGGGGTCTGTAGCATGCATGGCTGTTTATTTTAGTCAGGATCGAGTGGTGCTGGCACGTCCACTTTACACACTTTTCAAAGGCATCCACACTTATGGTTAGGTAGTGTTCTCAAATCAGCATCGTGCATATATCCAGGGTTTCATTCTTGGATCTTCAAGCATCTAGCATCCTTTCTTGGTCAGTGGACCAACCTGGCATGTACCCGATTGTTGTCTTTTTTAAGAAGCTATTAATGACCGATTCATTGGGCTGCATTGCTACTGAGTAAAAACTCAATGGGCAAAACTAGGCTTTCCCATTGGAAGAGATGTTTTTTTATTTACATGACTCCTACTGACTACATTAGTCCTAGCCCACGGCCAAACCCGGGATCCTAATATTTTATTTTATTTTAGTATTTTTTAGAACAGCTTTTGATGTTTGTTCTTTCTTCCCCACTATATAAAAGAGATCGAAGAGTGAGACACAGTAACTGGAAACAGAAAACTATATAGTACCAAAAGTTGTATAAATACTAAATATTAACAAAGCACCGTATTATATAACGGCATCTGGTACTAAAACAACATTGCCTCCCTTGTTCAGTCAATTCCTCCCAGCCTGTCATCAGTGCCATCGTACTATCCTTGTTTCTTCTCCCTGAACATATGTGGTTGGCATCATGGATCAAAAAAATCGGCCGAAACCGGTTCGTATCGGCCGATACGAACCGGTATTGGCCGATACCGATCCGATATCTCGATGAGATATCGGATCGGGTAAATATCGTCAAAATCTCGGCCGATATCGGCCGAGATTTTGAATATATCGGATTTAACGATATCTCGGCCGATATTTTCAAAATATCGGCCGAGATGCTTTAAAACCTTTTTTTTTTCTTTTTTTTCCCCATCTTCATCTTCTTCTCCTCTCTTCTCATCTTCTTACTACCTATACCAGCAGCCCCTCTCCTTCACACATCCCCCTTGCATTTTTGAAATTCCACTTCTATTTTTGAAGAAAAAATTATCTAAGGTAAGAGAAAATCAAGTTAAAGTATTTTTTTTATGTTATTTTTTTTTTAGATGAAATTATAGATCATTTGGGTATGTTACTTTTGTAGTTATGTTGTTTTCTTCATTTAGAAGTTAGATCTACATACTTTCATGCTAGATCTACTCATACACATGATTTTGAACTTTTTTTTTTTTCATTTTTTTTGTTTATTTTCGGATTTTTTAATATTTGAATTATAATACATAATTTTTTGGGGATTTCATCATAAATATGTTCTTTTAATGATTCATGGTCATTATATGATGTGTAAATGATTGATCTACATACTTTCATGTTAGATCTATAGATTTAGGATTTTGAAAATGATTTTATTAAAAAAAAATTTCTAAAAATAATTGTTGTTAGTTGTTACTTGTTACTTTGTTAGCATATTTGTGATTCCAAAGGCTTAATGGCTTATTAATAGTGTGTAGATGATAGATCTACATCTACTCATAGTCATAAACATGATTTAAATTTTTATTTTAATTATTTTATTTTTGGATTTTTTAATATTTAAATTGATCGTGATCATCAATAATGGCTGCATTATATGAAATACTGGAAAAGACAGCGAACTGCGACACAGACAGGACTTATAACTTAAGGTGACCGAGATTTTGATTTATTGCTATTACTAATGGAAAAAAATATTGTTTTTCAGCATTTTCTAATATTCTGGATTTTTTGGATATTTTTGCGAATTTTTTTGGATTAAAAAACAAATTCGCACTGCGATGACCGCGACGGACCGATATCCGCGACCGATACCGATATCATATCGGTTTTTCGGCCCGGCCGATACCGCGACCGAGACCGAGATTTTAAACCATGGTTGGCATGTCAAATAATGAAGTCTCCACCTCCACAGATAGAGACTCATCCAAGGATAATCTCACAACAAAGGATTAAGCCTCAACCATTCAAAATACTAATGAAACTTTATTCTTACATATTAATCAAACAAACAAACAAAACCATATGTATCTCTCACACGAGCCAGGGTTTTATCTTAGAGGGGGCAAAAGTTTCTTAGTAAAGAAATCGAGAAAGAATTAAAAATCGTGGTGTCTAATTAAAGCACCATGTTGATTTTGTATATTTTGTTGATCTCAATTTGATGACGGGCAATCTTTTAATGGATTGAAATTTCGTGATGGATTGGTCACATACTTTAAGCATTTTAGGTCTTCACAAGTAGGCCCCACAAAGAAACCTCACAAAATTTTCTTGAGTCCCAATGAAGTAAGAAAATTATAGAAGTTGTTGCATATACACCCCTAAGGTTTGTAGGATTTGTAAATAGGCCCCTATGGTTTTAATATTTGCATATAGTTCCATACCTTTTCATTTTAATACCTTTCGTGTCCCCAAAATCGATCACTACCAACCAACTATCAAAAGTTTTTAGCGTGAAATGACACATTCGCCCATCTCTTTATCCTTATATGCTTAAATTCAAATGTTTGAATTTATTTTTCTCTAAAGCTTGTAACATTGATAAATACAATATTTATCAGTAGTAAGAGAGAATAACCGTATGTAAATTTATTTTTATCAATAGAGGGCCCATTTCATTAAATCCAAGTCTACTATAATGACAATCACTGCATGTGCTTATAATTAGTTACAATTGATCCAATTTATACATGACCCACCATTAAATTGATGAAAGTTTCAAAATGCATAATTCGGCTTCATGTGTATTAAAAAGTGATTGAGAGAGACCATTGGGAATCGGGATACAATAATGGAATTTTGATAAATAATAATATACTCATATTTGCTAAATTGATATAAGGGCAAAGTTGTCATTTTTATAAAAGTTCAACACAAATCCCATGGTCATTACCCATTTTCATTAGAAATACTGATTTTGGGGACATGAAAGGTATTAAAATGACAATGTAGGGGCCTATATGCAAATATTAAAACCACAAAGGCCTATTTTCTTATCATATAAACCTGAAGGGGGTGTATACAAAAAACTCTAAATTATAAGATCAGTTCCGTAACCGGTTCTTCTTAAACAACCGTGTTACCACTTACCTCTAACTTTCAAGTTAACCCTGAAGGGGATAGCTCAATTGGCCTCGGACCGCGTTTTACTCCTGAAGATTGATAGTTTGAAACGGTTCTACCACATTGGGGCTACAGGAGATTTACTTAGAATCTCCTAAGCGCGTAGGAATTAATCCGGCCCAAAATGTTGGGAGCTTGGGACACCCTCCGTTATCAAAAAAGAAAAAAAAAAAAAAAAAACTTTTGTGTTTCTGCAAAACCATTTAGGGGAGGGTCTTAGTGGGGATACTTGATCCAGAATCCCATATCTCCGCTACTCGGAGATCGTATGGGGCCTACTCGTTACTAATCTAAACACAGTAGCAATCATTAGGTTCCAATTTATGTAATAAATCACTCAAAAACATTAGTAGGTTCATTCTAGTTTAATTCCTCTCTTTCTATCATTTTCCTATCCTTTCCTTTCCTTCATAAATTAAGTGTCTGGACCACTACCTTTTGAAATGAAGAATCATATGGTTATTAGGTGTCCCCAATTGGTGGGGGCGGGGGGGATCCATCACAAAATGGGATGCCATTAGGATCTAAACAGAGGGCCTTTAAAACCTGAGGGTAGCCACGGCCCCTGCCAGCCCCCTAGTTCCGCCCCTGGTTACAAAGTTGATGTAAAAAGTCTAACCATGTGTATATTTGGTTGGAGTGAAACTCGGGCCATGGCCTTAGGCGCCATGGATATGATTTTTCTGCACTTTTGTAGGCCCCTAATTCATGTATGAATTATCCAATATTCTCTTATCAATGATACGAATTAAGGCGTTTATGTTGTTATCAAAAGATCTATATATAGATCTTGAGATCCATGTAGGAGACACAAATACTTCTAAAACTGCTGGACGTACTCCAGCTCCTGTGAAATTGTAATTTTACAAACATGGTAATGTATTTCACACATGCAACATTTGCATATGAAAAAGTTATACATAAACCCCTTTACATATGTAAAACCTATTTTCATATACCAGGTGTAGAAGCCACAGGCACCCTTATGGGTCATCTGTTTGCACTCATTTTCATATTTATATGCTATGCATGCATGGCATTTTATGTATGGTCTACTGATACCCATATGCTACATGGTTAGAGACATGGATGTAAGATGTAAAAAGGTGAAGTATCCAGTATGATAGAACATACTTATGTTGCGTATTTCAAAGTGCGGCGGCATCAGAGCGCTTGGTCCCTTTTGTCTGTTCTTATTCACGTGTCATACATGAATGAGTTATGTAGGTACGACCATTCTCATATGAAGAGTCCTGCTATCGGTCCCGAATCCGGGACCGATTTCTGACAAACAGCCCACTCTGGGCTGTTGGATCCCAGCATATGAAATGCTCAACACCTCAAATGGTGTGAAATGATTATTCACCTCTTTGGAAAAGAAGGACCCAGCTGTAGAGGAAGGTCACTTTATCAAATCCCTTGACCTTTTTTTAAATTAGGCGGCTCATTTCTAGGGCTAAAAATGGGTATTCGATTATGCAAATATCCCAAGTTTCTAGTTTCAAATTTAGTGGATACGTAGCCGACTTTTGATTTCGAGAGAAGTTGATATTTGGATTTGTGCACAAAGGATCCAAAACATTTGTATTTGCACCTGCATCGTTGCATGTCTCTCCCTGAAGATCCTAATCCGAGATGATTACATTGGAATACTAGAAATAAATATACTTTTTATCGGCATATATAGCTTATGTTGTATTCATTTTTGAAAGATTTCTTAGCTTTAATCATATAAATATATATATATAAATAAAATAGCCCCACTTGTATGGTAAAAAATGTTTTGAAGCTATTTTATCTTATCATACAATGCACACCGCATCTCATCTCAGATTTGGATTGGAACGCCGGAACCAGATGCAACTTATGTGACTGGATCCCGAAAACAAAATGACATCGATTCATGACAATAGATCCATCGCGAGTGAAACCCACCCTTTTTGGACACTTCTAACACATCAATACTTAAATTAGTTTTATATTTTCTTGTGATTTAATTGTATAATGCATGTTCATGCATCACCGTGTGGACCGGACCCTGACCCATATGCCGACACACCTGTTATGAAAACGATGGAAAAACAAAAGGCTTACCACAGACTGTAGCAGCATTAAAGCAGCAATCTAGAATTATCGTGGACCACACCTTTGTGATCCCTCTTCAGAAAATAGCCCCATTCTTTAGATGGGGACAATTCTCTTCTGGGCACCTGTGCACTACACATAATGCAGTTCATCACAAGGAACCTAATTAATTTTTACGGATCCTACCTTTATATGGACAAAGTGTAAGATGTATAAGAGGATTTGAATTAGATAACGATTGTTGGATGGTTCACATCAACCATTCAAATTTTACAAGATTTGTAGACACATGGAGGTTGAAGTTTAAGCCACTTTTCTCAATCTAGAAGAAATATACTGTGTAACCTAATCTCTCACATGATAAGAAGCCAATCTAAAAAACAAAGATGATATTAATATGTGACCGTAGGACCTATCATGACCGGACTCCACCCTTATGATAACATTTTACTCTCTAATTGTTTAGATTAATTGTAACTTACTTACATTTATCTGTTAATATTCATGCATGCTCATTCATTAATGTGGACCTGAACCTAAACCCAGGGACCCGAACCAAACATAAAAGACAAAGAGGGGGCAAAAATTGAGGGGGATAGAGGCTGTGTTACATAATAATTGAAAACCCCACTTTTCCGCCTATGTAAACGGCGACAATCACGTTTATTCAGGGTGTCCGCGGAAGGGAGCTGCGGACAACCAGTAATTTTATTTTTTATGCGGATGCTTGTGGCGGTAAATATATCAGCAATTTTAAGGATTTCCTTACTTTATTTTTTCTTTCTTTTTTTCTGGGTCGACTCAAGGGTTGGTTCCATGGGTTGAGGGGAGATAAAGGCTGTGTTACATAAAAATTGAAAACCCCACTTTTCCGCCTATGTAAATGGCGGCAATCTTGTTTATTTAGGGTGTCCGCGGAAGGGAGCTGCGGACAATTTTATTTTTTATGCAGATGCATGCGGCGGTAAATATATCAATGCAATTTTGAGGATTTCCTTCCTTTATTTTTGCTTTCTTTTTTTTTAGGTCGACTCAAGGGTTGGTTCCATGGGTTGAGGGTCGTGTCTAGATGATAATGCATTAGTGTGTATGATTAACAAATAAATGCAATAACATTAAAATAATAACCAATTAACAATTAATCTATTCAACTATCAGTGAGTGAAATGTGATCATAAGGTGGGGTCCACTCGTGATAGGTTCTACAGTCACAAATCAATATCATCTGGATTTTTGAGATTGTGTACTTACAATGTAAGAGATTATAAGGATCCACCGTGTATCTTTTTTCTCGCCTGAGAAAAGTGGTTGGAATTTCAACTTTCAAGTGTCTACAAATTGTGTAAAAACTTAATGGTTAATGGGAGATCTCCAACAATCCCTATCTATTTCAAATCCTCTTATCTTATGGATTGACCTTATAATTATCATGAACATTGGAGAAGCATTTGACTTTAGTGATTATAAGAGTAAAGAAGACCACCCTCACTTTACCGTCCTTGGAGGAGAGGACCTTTGGACCTTAGCATGCACCTACATACAAAGTAAATCATTTTGATTTCACAAGAAAATCTTAAGAGGCTGTTCTATCTGCTGCCCTAAAGGCTGCATTAGAGAAGTATATCATGTCCTCTTCTAGGATCCCTCTATCCACATGATTGTAATATTTCATCCTGATACTTTTCCCCTTGTAGAAAGATATAATTTCATCTATCATTCTTTTAATTGAATATATAATGTTGTTAGGATTGAGAGGGTTTACCTTGAGGAGATAGTTTCTTGTTTTTCAAATGGACCATCAACTGGTTAGAATCCACATCTTAGCATGATCACTATTCAACAAAGGAGTCAGTTGGTCATGCATGTTCGCATAACTGTTTCCACCAGTCCGATCCATTAAAACTATGGAGTGGTAGTCATGAGTTAAAATGCTAAGGTGTGATTCAAACCAATAGGTCCTTGCATGTTCACACTGAAGAAGGGCATGAATGATCGAAACCCCCACCCTGTCGCAAATAGGGCACCATGGACCAACTGAATTTATTTTAGAGCTAATGTACGCTCTTACTTGGATAGCATTTTTTAGTCACTGTCATCCAAACAAGAGGATTCTTTGTGAAAGCGAGATTCTCCAAAAAGATTTCCATTTCATACAAGAGGTAGGAGTATCGATCCCTGTTACCTTTAGCAATCTATTTGTTAGCCTATTTAGTGGTAACTTGGCCATTTTTAGAGAAAGGCCAGAACCTTTTGTTTTCATGGGATGTAGATTTTGCATATATCTTCCACATCCATAGGATTATCAAAGTGATTCTCAATGAGATTAACATTTCACTTTTTATCCAAGAACCACAAATCACTAAGTGTGAGATTTAGGTTAACTATGTTAGAGAAGGATTTCTTGAATCCATTTTTACAGGAGATCCATTTACAATTCCAGACAGATATTACCCCTCAATTTCCCATCATCCATCCAACTTTCTCCTTAATGAGTTTGTCCCCCCTCTGCAAAGCTTTTCCAGAAGCAAGAATTATGTTTTCGTGCTTTGGCTTCCCAAAGAGAGTTATTCATGCAATATTTATCTTTTAACCTTTTGAACATAAAATATTCTCATCATTCGGACATCTCCAGCAAGTTTTTTAGGAGCCATCGAATAATATCCAGCAAGTTGGCGAAGGACTTTGAGCCTCAAAAGCGGAGAGGCCGTATATTCGACACCTACCTTCATTGGCCACCTCCCATAGTTTTACCTGGTGCATGTGGATAGGGGGCTATGCTGGGCGAAAGATGTCCTGAGTTATAAATAATAATAATTATTATTATATCAACTTGAATGTAAAATATTTATCGACCGTGACCTTTTATTTTTCTTTTTTGGCTTTGGTATCCACACACTCAGGCTACATACCCAACATGAGTACCTATCCAAGAGGCTAAACCATTGATCCCTTGTTTGATCTGTGGAAGGAAGATGCCTCACCACTTGAGCTACTAAAGGTGACTTTAAAAAGTGATAGTCATATTTAAATCCCCACCATACACCCACTGATGTGAATTTAAATTCAATCTTTTAATACTGCAAGTGCACAGTTGTCTTTTCTGAGACAGTGGCAAATACAGGTCGAATCCCACAAGGAGCACTACTAAGTTAAAATTCAAAATCTGATTTATTTTTTTACCAAAGATTAATAAGTAATTGAGATCCAAGAAAAGAAATTAGAAAAAAAATTCAGAAACACTAACTAATTAAATATATAAAACAGATCAAAGCATCCAAAATCCACTAAGCAAGATAATTAATCAATCCATGCAATTATTCTACTATTTGTCCCAAAAATAACTCAGATCTTAAACAAATCAATGTTTTGGATCTGGAAGATTTGTCTTTTGCAAAAATCAATTTTTAAGAATAAGGTCACAACCCAAGACCTCCTTCACCTCATTAAAGAATGAAAAATTATAAGCATGACTCATCAAATTAAGCATAAATTATCAAAGGATTTCAGCCCTAAGCACAATCTATCAAAATAAGTATAAATCATCAAACTATTTTCATTAGAAATCAAAACAGAGGTTGCCTAAGGCACGAAGACAGATCTATTATTCTAATAAAGCATGTATTTTGAAAGAGACAAAAAATAATAGAAAAATCACATAAATTAAATTAAAAATCTACTTAGCTTCATCTGTATGCTCCAATCCAGAAATCTAGCCAGCCATTGAAAAGAACTCCATAAGTAATTTCATTGATAGCATCTCCTTGTACAATTGTCTCTCAAAAATCTCTCTTCTAAAATTCCTAATTTCTGGAACAGGGCTCCAGAATACCCAAAAATAACTATTAAATTCTATTAATTCTGGAAAAGAAAGAAGAGAGAGGAGAGAGAGAGGTATGGACGTCCAAGGGGAGGGAGAATTGTCTCGTATGCTACTCTTTGGTTCCTTTTATTTCTCCGGTTATCTATCAGATACATTGAATGTAGACACCTTCTCTTCAAATTTGATTTATCTTTATTGATAAGGTACATCTCTTATCCTTTTTGAATTTGAATGAGGTGGAAGCTTCTGGAAACCTCTGGGTGGCTTGGCTAATCTTCAGATGGGGTCCCACAAGGGATGTGCAGCAATTGAGTATCAACGGTGTGGATTTAATTGCAATCCCGTCTAAAAATAAACATGAAAATCTCCAGGCCCATAACGTTGTCAATATAGCTCTGATTTGCACGTTCTTAGGCTCTACAGATATCTACTCTGAATAAGCTTTCCAACGGTAGGTAAATTTTATCAATCCGACGGTCGGATTGAAAGTTATGGCCATTTGAAGATGAGTTGTCTTGAGAAAAACGGGATTAACTTCTAGAATTTAATTTGCAATGGATTCTATCTCTGCACAACTTTCATTTTTGAAAGGACATCAGATGTGGATTATTCAAATTCTTCTTCTTTTGTTCCAATCAGAATTGTACTCTTTGAATTATCCATCAATAATTTCAAAGTTGCAACTATTGTGGACCCTGCCATGTGGGATATTTTATCTGCTTGAAGAGTGAGCCCTATGAGAAGTCTTCTACTGTAGTTAGGACTCTTCCACTGACATGATGAGTGGACCCCTCCTTTGATTAATTTGCATATGGCTTGTGTGTGGGGTCCACATGGTGAATTCTTCAATTTACTTCGATTCAACAATGCGGGGTCCAGGATGACAATGTGTGCTTGAAAGTGGGTTCCATGACAGAGGCCTGCAATTATTATTTTCTGCACATTCTAATTTAATACATCAAATACTGAAGAGCCCATATTGAAGCAGGACCCATCCGGACAGAGTTTTACTCCAACTGGGACTCTTCGGAGAAAATTTGCAAAACATTCTAAGTTAATACAGAAAATGTATGAAAAGTATGAAAATTCAGGTTCGTAGGTGAAAATGCATGAAATGATGAAATTATATGAATAATGATGCAATTCACCTAATTAAATCCATAATTCATCCTAAAATGATACGTAAATGTGCAAATTTATGAACTCAACACACCCCCTAACCAGCATTTTGCTAGTCCCTTAGCAAAAGTTGTAAGAAAAAAGGTTTGAAGTTCTTTAACCTAATCTAAGAAAAGAAAGCAAAAAATGAAAATAAAGCCACTTTCGCTGGTATTCTCGGTTGCATTTAGCATATGCAACAAGCCCTTAAACCCCTAGGTTTCCCCTAGTGGACGAGTTGTGCCTCGTGAGGGTTTGCAGTGAATCTACCCACAAAATTCATTTATCCTAAAAACACAGAGAAATAAAAACAAAGAAACTTCTTTTTTTTTTTTCAAGGAAATCATGTTATCTCGGATACTCTTTGTGTAACCTAGAATAGAGAAAATCTCAGACTTTTCAAAATTCGGTTCATCCTTCTAATTTCAAACTTCTCTTTTCTTTTTCTTTTTCTTTTTCTTATTCTTTTTTT
This sequence comes from Camphora micrantha, assembly GCA_003546025.1. Classification (NCBI taxonomy): domain Eukaryota; kingdom Viridiplantae; phylum Streptophyta; class Magnoliopsida; order Laurales; family Lauraceae; genus Camphora; species Camphora micrantha. The sequence goes on along the minus strand of QPKB01000006.1, from coordinate 39,909,583 downwards.
TTTTTTTTCAAACACCAAACTTTTGTGTGCCTTGTGCAAGTGTATACATCTAATCAATCTTTCAAATGTTCCGCTATGATGTGATGAAAACAGAATTCTCCCTTAAATGCTCTGATCTTTCCTAGATTTAGTGGCTCATAAGTTTTCTCTCAAGGCTACTATGATGGCTTTCGCACTATTGTTTTATCAAAGGCCACAAGATGCATTTCTATTTTTTTTTTTTTTTTTTTTTTTTTTTTTTTTTTTTTGTCAAACACGCACATGTGACTGTGCAATGCCTAGGTCCCTTAAGCTTTCTAATTAACCCATGTAACGAGCATTAGGCCAATGACTCCCAAACCAGATGGCTTTAGGGCACTAGGTATGTAAATACCCCTAAGGGCTTACTGGCTCGGGTTAAAAAGGCTACGAACCCAAACAAGTCACAAAACTTTTTATTCTTTTCAAGACTTCTAACTAAACACCTTTTTTTTCTTTTCTCTGTTTTTTTATTTTATATATATATATATATATTTTTTTTTGCAGTCCCCAACACTAGGCAGCCTTTTTCAATTCACCCGAATAAATCCAACGGTGTTGGTTGGCCTAACCATCCCGATGAACTAGGTAGACTTACAAGGCTAGACTTCAGAAAGTCATCCCATCTTTCTTGAAAAACTCTAAATTCAACACCAAGGCTTCCTATCCAAAATCTTGATAGATGTATACGTGTTTCAGTGAAAAATAGAGTTTAGTACTATTTTGATATATTCTAGAAAAGATGAACCTTCATTTTACTTCTTTCCAAAAATTTCAAAATTCCAGGTTTCCGAGCATCGTTGAATTTTATCAATTCCTTTGAAAACTACCTTTTTTTTTCAAAATAAATAAATAAATAAATAAAATTAAAATTGCACAAACCAAAAGATCTTCCTAAATTTTTTTTTAAAAAAATTAAAAGATTGCCTAAAATTGGAAAAAAAAATCACCTCAAATTTGGACAAGTGTGCTTGTTCCCACCCCCAAACCTAAACTAGACAACGTCCTCGATGTCGTGCATGTAATATGGAAAATGATAATGTAACATGAGGAAAAATAAATTGTAGGAAGTAAAGGGAAGAAGTTACCTGATGAGTTTGCATGGCTTTCCGTGGCCAAGGTTAGTCAAAACAATGAAAAAAAAACCTAAACTAATAATAATATATATAGAGAAAAAGAAACTACCCTATTTGACACCTAACATGGAATCCACCTGGATCCCAAACAAACTTACCTTCCAAAATTGAGGTCAAGATCTCTCGCTTAGGTTGCCACCTATTATTTTCCATGAATGGAGTTGAATCTAGTAGTGCATACACCTTTTCAATGTGACTATGTAAATCAAAATCACTTCCATAGTGGGCCAGACAAGCTTTTAGTGGATCTTCAAGTTTCAAATGGGGTAAGTGATTTTCTACCAATTCATGAATATAACTTACTTCAAAAACCTCATCCTCCTCATAGGGAGGTTGCTTATTGACATTAAAAATATTCACTTTGACTGTCATGGTCCCAAAAGAAATTTGCATTACTCCATTCCTACAATTGATCAAGGCATTTGAGGTGGCTAGGAATGGTCTCCCCAAGATGACTGGAATTTTAAGTTCAACCCCAGATGTGTGTTTGGTATCCAAGACAATAAAATCAACAGGGAACACAAAGTCTCCAACTTTGATAAGAACGTCTTCGACTACGCCCTTGGGGTATCGAATTGATGCATCTGCCAATTGCAAGGTCACATGGGTCTTTTTCAATTCCCCCAAACCTAATTCTTCATAAACAGAGTACGGAAGAAGGTTCACACTTGCACCCAAGTCTAGCAAAGCTTTCTCTATGTGATGGTCCCCTATCTGACAAGAAATGGTAGGACACCCTGGGTCTTTGTATTTGATCGGTGTTGGACAGGAAATGATTGAGCTAACTTGTTGGGCTAGAAAAGCCTTTTCGGGCACATTGGTAGTCTTTTTGAAGGTACACAGGTCCTTCAGAAATCTTGCATAAGCTGGAATTTGTTGGATAGCATCAAGTAGTGGGATATTAATCCGCACTTGTTTAAATACTTCTAGCATTTTATCCAACTGAACAGTTGATTTTGCTGGGCCTAACCTCTGTGGGTATGGTGCCTTGGGAACATAGGTCCTAGGAGTGGGCTCACTAGGTGATGGTCCAGCATTGACTAGGTTCTCTGGTTCCGATATAGGTTCAGCATTCACATTTGGTTCCTCAGTTTCTACTTTCTCACTTGATTCTTCCTTAGGTTCCTTGGGTAGTTTGACCTTGTTATCAACCTGTGTACCAGACCTAAGGGTGATTATGGATTTGACTTGTTCCGGCCCTTTTCCTTTAGGATCATGAACAACTTGGCCCTTGGGATTAGGTTCGGGTTGACTAGGGAAGGTTCCCTTGTCTCTGGCACTGATGGAGCTGTCTAATTGGCCCATCTGATATTCTAATTTTGCAAGGGTTTGAGTGTGGCCATTCAAAAGTTGAGTAGTGGTCTGCTGGAATTGAGCAGTACTCTGAGACAATTGGGCCGTGGTTTGAGACATGAGTTTCATGGCCTCTTCTAACGAATCTACCCTCTGGGTCAATGGATTGGGGTTGAAGTTAGGTTTTTGAAAACCGGGTGGGGCACTAACTTGAGATTGATTGGGCTGAAATTGAGTGGACTGAGATGGGCCACCCTGAGTTGGGCCTTTGGTCCAAGAGAAGTTCGGGTTGTCCCTCCAACCTGGATTGTAAGTGTTAGAGTACGGGTCATACCATTGACGATTATCAAAATGAGTGTTTTGATATAATGCATTCACGTCCTCAAAAGACTCGGTTTGACCCAAAATTGATGGGTCAATCCCTCCATTCATGGCCTGATTATATCTTAAAGATTCCAAAGTGTTTGGTGTGGGCTTTTGGTTTAGCTCTAAGGCCTCTATTCTCCTAACAAGTGTGGCCAATTTGGCCTCAGCCTCAATTTTGGGTTCAATTTTGAACATTCTCCCTTTTTCAGGAATGGTGGGTTTGATGGGCTCCCGCTTGATAGGGGCCCACTGCAATGTGTTTTCAGCAGTTTCTTCCAAAAATGTCCAAGCTTCTTCTGCTGTTTTCTGCGTAAAATTCCCACCACAAAAAGATTCCACCATTTGTTTGGTTGGGTAATCCATGCCTTCATACACAATTTGGACTAATCGGATTTTCTCAAAACCATGGTGGGGACACTGGATTAAGAGGTCCTTAAATCGTTCCAAATAACTGTAAAGTGTCTCCCCTTCCATTTGTTTGAATCCATTGATGGCCTGCCTAATCGAAGCCGTTTTTTGCTTGGAGTAGAATTTTTTGTAAAATTCTTCGACTAGTTTGGCCCATGTAGTGATGGACCCGGCCTGTAAGGCATAAAGCCAAGCTTTAGCCTTCTCTTTTAAGGAAAAAGGAAATAATCTAAGTTTAAGGGCCTCCTCAGTCATGTGAATAATTCTCATGGTCCCACAAATGTCCTCAAATTCCCTAACATGTTGATATGGGTTTTCTTGGTCTAGCCCACGGAATAATGGGAGCGTTTGGATTATGCCAGATTTTAGCTCAAATGTGGCATTGGTCTGAGGCAAGGTGATGCAGGACGGTTGAGTTGTCCTGGTGGGGTACATGTAATCTTTCAAAGTCATGGGTGGGTCTACTTAATCAGCCATCCTAACAATTTCTTCAAAGATTGAAGACTTTCCGACAATGGTTAAGGCTAATTCGGGCTCTATCCTGACTGACATTTTACTCTTGCGTACCCACAATTTCTCTCTCAGGTTTAGAACGCATGCATCGGGTTCAATCTTAAAGAAATGCAAGTCTAATCTATATGCAGGGCCCTAATGGTCTTACTAGATGATGCACAAGCAGTCAAGCACAAGAAATTATCCTATGGTTAACCTAACACACTAGACAGTTCCTAACTGATTTGAAGAGTGCACTAAGGCCTCCAATCCGGTCTTGTGAAGCCAAATCGACCAGGTAAGTCCCCAGGATGAGTGGTGGGGTCACAATGCACTTGGCAAGGGTCCCGCTTAAGAACCAAACTCCTAGAACAGAGACTGCCACCCTTTGGAGGGACAGGACTTACCTAGACATCGACTTGACCAAAGAGCGCAACTGGTGCAACCTTTTGTGGTCTTCGTCCTAATGAGCTCGAGTCCTATGGTCTCGTTTCTACTTTATTTTAATTAATATTTAGGTTACTATGTGAGAGGTGGTTAAACCTACTTGGGCAAGGATCTGGTGATGAAACCCAGTCCTTATCTTATTTGGGTTAATTGCCCTTAACTAAGTGTGTGTCCAATTAAATGGTGTCTCAATCAAGCATTCACAATTTGCAAAAATTTAAATCACCTAAGTCCCACTTGCAAGTAAAAGATTCGTGGGGTAAAGTTTAGAAAGTCTTACAGCGGGCCCACGCCTTTTTTTTTTTTGGCAAATTTTGCAATTCTGAGAGCAATTTAAATTTAGAAAATCCGAGAGCAACTTGTTTGCTTAGAGCAAATCCACACAGTTTCCTGCTTTTGTGCAACTCTCCTCTTACCAAGGTAACTTATTCAAAAGAAACTCTTGTTAGTAAATCCTAAGTTAGCACATCAATTCAAAATTCTATCTTATCCTAATTTTTTTTAAATACCAAGTTAATAAAAACTCTATCCAAAGTGGATTCTAAGTTATTAAAATAATTCAAAAACTCTATCTACAAAATAAATAAAAAAAAATCAGAAATTCTAAATTACCCAAACAAGTATCCAGATATGGTTAGAGTTTTCTTTTTTTAAATCCTCAATTATAAGAAATCCAATTTTATCCAATTCAAATTTCATATTTTAAAACTCTAACTAATCTAAACAACTTAAGAGATGAAATTTTAAAATTTCCCACTACCTACTTTCAGAATTCAAAAGTTAGCAAATTAATCAAAACAACTAGTCCTAACGATTTTAAACTCTATCTTACCAATCCTAATATAATCAAGACACTAGTTAGACCAATCTAAAATAAATTTTTTTTTTTTTACTGAAATTCGGAATTAAAAGAAATCCTTCAAAATTTTTTTTTTATTTAATTAATTATTCCGAAAATTCAATTAATTAAAAAAAAATATCAGAAAAAATCAGAAAAATCAGAAAGGTCTGAAAAATTAGCAAAGATAAATATTAACTAATACTACTTGCAAAGAATACTACTAATGCAAAATTAGATGACTAAACAACTAATGCAACCTAAATTTGAGCATCCATATGAATCTAATAAAAATAAAAAATAAAAAATAAAAGATTTTTAACAAAAACTCAGATTTGGCTCCCCGGCAACGGCGCCAAAAACTTGATGTGAATTTAAATTCAATCTTTTAATACTACAAGTGCACAGTTGTCTTTTCTGAGACAGTGGCAAATACAGGTCGAATCCCACAAGGAGCACTACTAAGTTAAAATTCAAAATCTGATTTATTTTTTTACCAAAGATTAATAAGTAATTGAGATCCAAGAAAAGAAATTAGAAAAAAAAATTCAGAAACACTAACTAATTAAATATATAAAACAGATCAGAGCATCCAAAATACACTAAGCAAGATAATTAATCAATCCATGCAATTATTCTACTATTTGTCCCAAAAATAACTCAGATCTTAAACAAATCAATGTTTTGGATCCGGAAGATTTGTCTTTTGCAAAAATCAATTTTTAAGAATAAGGTCACAACCCAAGACCTCCTTCACCTCATTAAAGAATGAAAAATTATAAGCATGACTCATCAAATTAAGCATAAATTATCAAAGGATCTCAGCCCTAAGCACAATCTATCAAAATAAGTATAAATCATCAAACTATTTTCATTAGAAATCAAAACAGAGGTTGCCTAAGGCATGAAGACAGATCTATTATTCTAATAAAGCATGTATTTTGAAAGAGACAAAAAATAATAGAAAAATCACATAAATTAAATTAAAAATCTACTTAGCTTCATCTGTATGCTTCAATCCAGAAATCTAGCCAGCCATTGAAAAGAACTCCATAAGTAATTTCATTGATAGCATCTCCTTATACAATTGTCTCTCAAAAATCTCTCTTCTAAAATTCCTAATTTCTGGAACAGGGCTCCAGAATACCCAAAAATAACTATTAAATTCTATTAATTCTGGAAAAGAAAGAGGAGAGAGGAGAGAGAGAGGTATGGACATCCAAGGGGAGGGAGAATTCTGGAAAAATCTCTCTTGCTACTCTTTGGTTCCTTTTATTTCTCCGGTTATCTATCAGATACATTGAATGTAGACACCTTCTCTTCAAATTTGATTTATCTTTATTGATAAGGTACATCTCTTATCCTTTTTGAATTTGAATGAGGTGGAAGCTTCTGGAAACCTCTGGGTGGCTTGGCTAATCTTCAGATGGGGTCCCACAAGGGATGTGTAGCAATTGAGTATCAACGGTGTGGATTTAATTGCAATCCCGTCTAAAAATAAACATGAAAATCTCCAGGCCCATAACTTTGTCAATATAGCTCTGATTTGCACGTTCTTAGGCTCTACAGATATCTACTCTGAATAAGCTTTCCAACGGTAGGTAAATTTTATCAATCCGACGGTCGGATTGAAAGTTATGGCCATTTGAAGATGAGTTGTCTTGAGAAAAACGGGATTAACTTCTAGAATTTAATTTGCAATGGATTCTATCTCTGCACAACTTTCATTTTTGAAAGGACATCAGATGTGGATTATTCAAATTCTTCTTCTTTTGTTCCAATCAGAATTGTACTCTTTGAATTATCCATCAATAATTTCAAAGTTGCAACTATTGTGGACCCTGCCATGTGGGATATTTTATCTGCTTGAAGAGTGAGCCCTATGAGAAGTCTTCTACTGTAATTAAGACTCTTCCACTGACATGATAAGTGGACCCCTCCTTTGATTAATTTGCATATGGCTTGTGTGTGGGGTCCACATGGTGAATTCTTCAATTTACTTCGATTCAACAATGCGGGGTCCAGGATGACAATGTGTGCTTGAAAGTGGGTTCCATGACAGAGGCCTGCAATTATTATTTTCTGCACATTCTAATTTAATACATCAAATACTGAAGAGCCCATATTGAAGCAGGACCCATCCGGACAGAGTTTTACTCCAACTGGGACTCTTCGGAGAAAATTTGCAAAACATTCTAAGTTAATACAGAAAATGTATGAAAAGTATGAAAATTCAGGTTCGTAGGTGAAAATGCATGAAATGATGAAATTATATGAATAATGATGCAATTCACCTAATTAAATCCATAATTCATCCTAAAATGATACGTAAATGTGCAAATTTATGAACTCAACACCCACCCCCTCATCACTTCTCCAGCATCACTTCCATAAAATCTCTTTAGCATAAATTGATAGAAACTCAATTCAATTCCAAATGGCAAATGGGCCCATGGATTTCGATTGCAAAATTAACCCCTCTTATTTATTTCTTCTATCCATAATGAAGTGCTATATTTGATTCCAAACATGTGTTCTTTAATGTAAAAGCTACTTAAATCCCAAATATAGGGAATAATTCAGTAACTACTAGTGTAACACTTATTTCTAAAATTTAAATAACTAGCATTCAAACTTCAATTAGAAAAATCTCTTGGTCGAAGTAATTCTTGAATTAATAATTCAAGATTAGTGTGAGAAGATCCTCCCGCTTTAACAGAATCTTCTGCACTCTCTTTGAACTTCAACGCATTCTTTCTGATCTCTTTTCCCTTCTCTTCCCCCATCATCTCCTTGAGGAGAGCCTCAATCTCTTCTCCCTTGGCATTGTTATTGATCTCCATACCCACACCCCACTCGTGGCAAGAATATCTGCAATTAGTTTGTTGCTCTGCCAAGAAAGGCCAACACGACATTGGTACACCAAACGATATGCTCTCGAGAGTAGAGTTCCAACCACAGTGTGTCAAGAAAACAGCAATCGAAGGGTGGGCCAGCACTTTCTCTTGTGGGCACCAGCCAACTAGCATACCCCTTCCTTCAATCTCATCCATTAACTCTTGTGGTAGATTTGTGTGACCACCCATTACAAGATTAGGCCTAATGACCCACAGGAATGGGTATTTGCTATGCGCAATGCCTAATGCAAATTCCATCAATTGATTCTCTGTTAAGACTGTTGTGCTACCAAAGTTCACATATATTACTGAAGCCGCTTCATGACCATCTAGCCATTTTAGACATTCTGTCTCTTCTTTCCACATGCTCAATCTAGCTGACTTCAACACATTATCTGGTAATAAACGACACTGCAGTGATAGAGGGCCTATTGCGTAGATGCAAGGAGGGATTATTGACCTGATGGCATGAAGAATCTCATGTTCCAAATAATCAAATGTATTGAAAATGATGGCTGATGCTGTTGATGATTTTTGAGCTTCATCTGCTATGAAGTTTAGCAAAAAGTTGTTGGGGTCTGTTGTTTGAAGAAAGCTTCCAAGATCTCTGAGCCGAATGTCTCTCATGCCCGGTATCCAATCAATTGTGGTGTCAAGGTAGCCATTTCTAATGCAACTTTCATCTGCATTCACATATAAGGGCCAAGGTATGAAAATATGAAAAAACTTCCAAGATTACATCTGAATATTCTTAATTTTATGATAATTACATTACCTATTCAGTTGAGTAAAGTAAAATAAATACAAATCTTGACTTCAGATTGACAATTTAATCTAATACTAATTAACAAAGATTATATCTCAATCTAACCCAATCACACTTATAACATTATTAGAAATAATATCATGAAAGGTCTGACAGCTAGGGGTTGCTCTTTTGACAATCCCATGACCCACCCCAATGAAATAAGGGTAAACACAAGCCTGGATGTTGCCCAAATTTTGAGGCCCAAGTCCAACATTGGAGATACAATAGATAAAAATATATAAATAAACTAAATATGTATAATTATAGATATAGTAAGTGAGAACCGTCCACTTTCGAGCCCCTCTAGTCCATGATTTCCATACTTCCAGATGACACCTTGTGCTCCAGGCCACTTACCTGTTAGACCCCGACCTCGCCTAAGTTTCTTTTACGCCTAATAAATCTCGATTAGATGCCTAATTTTTGTTTTGGATGATTTTATGATGGATTTAGGTAGATTAGTAGGGGTTTGACCGTGTCAGATAGTACTTTGACCTTCTGAATAATTTAGGATCGCTCATATGTTAATAGTTTTTATAGTCTTCATTTGCATTTCATAGAGAATTTCATCTCGAGCCAATTCCGTATTTTGACCCAAGTATTCGGATCCATTTAGGCCCATTAGTGATCCAAAAGCCTTTAATTGGAAATTCTTTGTTAAATGTGGACTTGCATGCAAAACTTGAAAGAATTCCAATTTAAAAGCCAGAACCCATCCATATCAGTCGATCATCTCTTGTTTGCATGTCATTGAATTCTCTTCTCCTCATTCCATCCTCTTTCCATTGCTTCAGAACTCCAATCCTGCTCTTGCATGAGAGATTTTAAGGCTTCTTCTCCATCAACATCACCTTCAAGCTTCATTTCGTCTTCTTCACTAACTCCATCTTCTACAACCTACCTTTCTCTATTATCATCTTTAATTGGTAGGAATCTCTCCAATCATCTCCTTTTGTTTCTAATCAAACCATGGAAGGTCATGTATGTGGATGTTGAAGAGTAATGAGCAATATCCATCACCAAATTCGTCATCTTCCCCAACCTTATCCATCACCATGATTATTAAATTATGGTAATTAAATGTATATTAATATATAATGTGACACCAATTGATGAATAACGGTACATTGATTTTCGTGAAAGACGGACTATTAGATTAGTTTGGCTAGTAAAAGTCCTTGACTCCCTGAATTTCAATGCATAAACATCTTGCTATCATATTCATGATTTCATACACTATAATTGTGTTCATAAGTGTAACTGTATTTCGCTTGTATTTCCAATTTAATGATCATAATAATGTTAACTTTGAGAAAGTCTTGAGTAGAATAGTGATTGTACATGAATGAATCAATTGTATTTAATGAAATGATTAGAGTGGTCTACTCAAGTCCAGCTTGTAATTGATTGAATGAGTCAGTACTACTTAGCTTCGACCGGACGATACCCGATGGGGATGACTCTTGGTTTAGATTGTGAACGTCAATGCACGGTAGACAGTCTGGAGCACCGAAACTCCAGAACCCTAGCTAGTTGAACCTTTGGCAGGGTCACTAGTGACATTCCCAAAGAGCATACCCTCATTGAGGGGATTTAGCATATGTGGTTACCAATTAGATTGTACATGATTTTCAATTATTATTGATTCTTTGCCTAGTTCTACTTCATATGATCTCTTTCAATCTTTCGTCATTAATTCTGAATTGTTACAACATGTGTAAATGAATTATTGCTTATACTCAGCTGAATCATCGTATTCATTAGTTTTTCGTGGCATAACAGGGACCCAGGTTACCAAAGGGATAACCGATAGTTCTATAGATTATTAATTGAATCGGTTAAAGTATTGGTTAGCTTGACTCCGGAGTACATACAAGAGTGGTATTGATGAGTTTAAGAATTAGCCATTTGGGTTCACTGCTCAAGAGAAAGAGGGAAAAAGATGATTTTTAATCTCAAGTGGAAGATTGCACTAGTACAAGAGTTTGCTGGAAAATTCATTGATTTCATCTCATTGTTGAAATTAAATACATGTAGCGAGACTCTAATAGCACAATTCCAACGGCTACTTCAGTTCCACAATAGCTGCTAACAAATGTAACAAACAAACTACATGGGACACATGGACACCTCACAATTAGTCAAAAACTACTAAGTCAAAAGAAACAATTACATGAAAACACCATAACAGACACCTATTATTTAACACCCATTGTCAGGCCCCGACCCAGGTTTAGCATAATTTATTATTATTTTAACAGTAATTAGTCACGAAGCGGGATTAGAGGATGATTAGTTTGAGTTTTTAGTTAGATTAGAATTTTGAATAGCTTTGGGGAATTCGGAGCGCGTTATGTTTGGTTTGACCGGGCCCGGGGTGGCCCGCGTGACGTGTGTTAGTGTGGGAATTTGATTTATTTGATTTTTAGAAAATATGGATTTCGATACTTTTGAATTTTTTATTTTGTTCCCAGCAACTTTCATGTTTGTTCTGTTTACATTCGAACTCCAGAAATCGTGTTTTTCGAGAAAAAAGGGGCAAATTCATCTTTTTACACTAAATCTGTGCATAAATTTCAAAATTTGAAAATCATGAGGAAAATATACGTTTTGAAAATTAGATTTTTCGACGATCATTTTTCTCTTCTTCGTTAACTTCATTTGGGACCCATAAATGATAGATTCAGCCATGTTAAGATTTCAGGGCCAATGGGGCCCACTCCCTCAACTTAAACCCAAAACCCACGTTGGGTTCTCTTCTTCTTCATTTATATCTTTGCTGCAATCAGGAGAAGACCCCTCTCCTCTTCTCACCTTCTTTTTCTTCTTGCATGTCAATGGGATTAAGCCTAACTTGAAAAATGAATTTCACCATCTTCATCTTCAACCTCCAAGCTTTCTAACCATACTATTTCCAAGAAATTTCAACTGGATACATCATCTTCTTCAAGCTTTTCTTCTTGATTGAACCACCTAGAGGTAAGCCATTGCTACCCTCTTGCAACCATGTGTTTTCTAGACCCTTTAGAATTGTTTTATCATGCATGCAAAAGGGGTTTTTTGGGAGCTCCTTCTAATTTCGAATTTGGTGGATTTTTGTGTGTTTTCTTGGGGTTTTTTGGTGTAGATTGGAGATTGGGCTGAGAAGGAATTCTTTGGAGTGTTTTTTAGACCCATTTGAACTTGAGGCAAGTGAATAATTAGATAAAGAGATGCATGCAATTTAATCTCTTGATTTCTCATAAATTCTAGAATTTTGGACTTACCTATTATTACAATGCATTTCCTCTACAATTAGTTAGATTACTTGCTGGAATATCTTGTTGTGATCCCTAATTATCTTCTATTATGAATTGTGAAAAGCTTATGGACTTTTCTTTTGATAATAAGTGATCTTTAGGATTTTTGATTTAATAGAAGTTTTTTTATAACAGATTTTTAAATTTGGAATGAATGATCACACTATGGTTGAATAGAAGTTTTGATTGGAAGATGTTTGGAATAGTATAAGGAAGATGGAAATGAAAGGAGGAGAGATGGTTTCAGAAATGCAAAAATTCTGCACTGGGCGAAACAGCCAGTGAGCTATTCGCTCGAGTGAACCTGGTGGTTGCTCGAGCGAACAGGTCACTGTTTGATGAAAAACATTATAGAAACCTGTCCGCTCGAGCGAACTACGTGTCGGCTTGAGCGAATAAGTTTCTGAAATTGCTCGCTCAAGCGAACACTCATCCGTTCGAGCGAACTTGGTACTGTCTGACGAGATTGAGAGACATAGACTTGTCTGTTCGAGCAAACGTTTTGGTGGCTCAAGCAAAGTAAGTTCTGGGAGAGTCCGCTCGAGTGAATCTTCATCCGCTCGAGCGAACCTGGGCACAGTTTAGGGCGTTTTTCCTGTGTCCTGTTGGTAACCAATTGTGGAGTATTGTTCCTATAAGGCTTCATGGAAGTGAATAGGATACTCGAACCATATTATCGCACGATATTCAAATGAGAAATCTAGATAAGTCTCACTATGCACTTTGTGTCTCAAACATCGGAAATCTTTAGAGGCACCAAACTATGTTTTATAACCGGTGCTGTGACATTAAGTGCACAATGAGATAATCCTCGGGAGATCAATTAACCACTATGTATCACCTCATTCCATATTACTGAATTTATTATAAACTTTCTTATGATTCGTTTTGAAACAGAATTGATTGGTTTGTTACGTTTGAAATTATCGGTAAGGCTCTTAATCTGATTCATCCGAATTTGTCAGTATGTATTTGTCCGGAGTAGTTCCTCTTATCGATTTTGGAAATGTATTATTATTAGTTGAATTGTATCGATTTAGGTTTTGGTTTTGAACGGCACCACTAAGCTTAGGTCACCTAGTTGGGCTGATCACCCGGCTTGGGATCTTTAAAATTATTTGCTAACTACAGTTTGAATTCTGTTTGTTTGCTCCGGCCATGGCAATGGTTCTACTTTTCCGGTCCCACGAGTAGTGGCAACGGTTTCTATCTGTTTGTTCCGGCTATCTTGTATGACGACGGTTATTTGTTTGTGTGCTTTTGTTACTTCGGTAACAGGAGAATATAGCTAAATGTGGATTGCCAATATTTTGATTATTTGTCAGTTAGTTTAAATTATTTAAATTATGAAATTCTTTTATTTGTACATAAATGGTTCATTTGATTTACACTTTACATATGTTTCATTTCAATTGCCTTTTTATAGTTTTAAACATGGTATTTATAAACCTTGTATATCTTATCTATTTTATTCACCTGCCAGATCGTCGTGTCTGATACTTTTTTGTTTGGAGTCAGATATCGGACCCGCAACCGTTGAGGCGGAGCTTGCGGAGGAGGCAGTAGGGCCTCCGGTGGAGCTTGAGTGGCAGCCAAATGATGTCATGTAGACGTCATGTTGGGTCTGGAGTTTCGATAACATCTTTTGGGGAGTGACTTTTATTTTGGGAACTTGTTTATAGCCTTTGTTGGCTTTTATCTTTATGTTGGGATTGTATAATTTGAAATATTTTTTGATCCTCACAACTTTAACTTAAATTTGGGCTACGCTCTTATGTATATATTCTTCTTTTGATACTAATCTTGTGCACTTATCTTATGTTACATGTGATTTTTATCTTGCTACATGCTTCCGCATATTATCATTTGATGTGAAATTGATTCAATGGTTGTGATGGATCGTCTAGAATCCTCACCACGGAATCCTATTGGAAAATAATTAGCGCTTGTGGGCAGGAATCATATCCTGTCATTTAATTGCCCATGATAAAAGAAATCTCATTAATGATGTTTTCAAATAAATTCTAGAAAAACACAAGTACATTTCAAAATAACACAAATAAATTTAAAAAAAAACGCAATAATTTAAAAGCAATAAATTTTTTAAAAAAGCATTAAATATAAAAAAAATGCAAATAAATTTAAAAAGCTGCAAATAAGTATAAAAAGATCGAAATAAATTTCAGAAAATGTAAATAAATTTCAGAAGGCTTAAATAAATCTCAAAAGATCCAAAAAAAATTCAAGAAATGTAAGTAAATTTCAAAAGACGCAAATAAATTTTAAAAGACGTAAATAAAATTCAAAAACGCATTCGCATTTGCCAAAACTATGATAAATCATTTTTCAAATTTCTGAAAAATTTGCCAAAAACTCAAGTATTTTTGACAAAACTCAGTTAAATTTATTTCAAAAAACATAAATAAATTTCAAAAGACACAAATAAAATTAAAAAACGCAAATAGATTTCAAAAAAATGTAAATAAAATTAAAAAATGAAAATAAATTTAAAAAACCGCAAATACATTTGCCAAAACTAAGATAAACCAATTTTGCCAAATTTCATAACTCAGATAAATTTGTTCCAAAAATCAGATAAATTAGCCAAAAACTCAAATAGATTTGTCCCTAACTCAGATAAATTTGTTTCAGAACTCAGATAAATTTACGCAGTACTCAGATAAATTTGACAGAAGATAGATAAATTTCACAAAAAGTCAGATAAATTTGACAAAAGCTCAGATAAAGTTGACAAAACTAAGATAAATTTGCCAAAAACGCAAAGAAATTTGACAGGAGACAGATTAATTTTACAAAAACTCTGATAAATTTGACAGAAAGCTTAGATAAATTTGATAGTAGGTCTGGGCTTTGAACTGAGGGTGCAGATTTGGAAGAGAAGAATGGGGGAGGAGAACCATAACAATCTCAAACACAATTTTAGATTAAAAAAATGTGCAGTTTTATAATGTTGTTGTTGATAATGATGACAGGACTCCTGCTACTAGCTGTACTTTTCTTGAAAACTTGTGATGCATCACACAGTCCACAATCTCAATATTTGCCTTCCAGACCTAGAAATCAACACAGAATTACAGAAATCCATTTGTCGTCATTTTAAAAGTCCATACTTAGCACACAAAATCAGAAAATACTCACAAAATCACATATCCAAGATTCAAAGACCAAATGGGTTTCCAGAAATCAAACATGAATACCTAAGGGAAACAAAACACAGAGAAACACTTCACCCATTAAAAAATAAGTGCCCAGGTTAAAGAAATAACCTTCACCCATGACGTGTCCAGCACCACTCTCATATTTTTGTAATATGGTGAGGGCCATATTTACTCATGCACTCACAGACTACCTAAACCTACCCCTTTCATCTTTATCATTACAACACGTTCTGCAACAGAATTCCCCCCAACAGAGAACACGTTCTCGCCTGGGATATGAATGCTGCAGGAAATCATGGGCCCCACTGATCGAGGTTCTGATCAGTCTCTACCATCACGGTCGCCCAGCCTTGTAAGGATATTGGAATGGACGAGATCATGATCAGGCAAACTTTGGATTTGGGGGTCGACGGGTGAGATTTGATTGAGATTTGGAAAGACGTAAAGAGATCAGTGGGAGAGAAGGTGGTGGCTTTCCGATTTACACCCCGAGTACCATTTTTCTACAGCAGTCGAACATCGCGGCACATAGATCTGTCGACTGCAACAAACTCTTGTGTTTTGACAACTCTGGATGGAATTAAGAATCCACTGCAAGTTCTTCTCAGGCGACGAGTGCAGAAATCCGAATCAAGGACGATCTGTGGAGTCGTTTGAGAGGATTTAGGAAGGATGAAGGAGTGAAGATTTGAAATTTGAAATTTCAAAATTTATGCCTAAAACGGTTGAGAGGGCAAATTAGTTCTGAAAAATGAAACCATGTAGCTATAGGGACCTCTGGCTGTAAATAGTCTAGTTGCTTGGACTAGAGTCCTTAAAACGAACTTCCCTAGACTGGAGGCTGGATAGATTCAATTCTAGGGACCTTTCGCTAATTATCTCTTAAAATTATTAGCTTGTTAAAGACAATTGTATTCAATGGATTGGTTAATGGACTCTCATAGTTTTATTATTCACTCATAGTTTTTGTTATGTTGATATACATGCTTCCACAATAAATGTTCATTGACATGTTGTCCATGAATAATTCTTACACGTGAAGTGGAACTTTTCTCCTTCGTAAATTCAGACTTGGTCTCGGAACATGTGTGAGTTACGGGAGTACGCGTGTTACAATCCTGAAAACCACCTAAATCCAGAAATTCTAGGGGACCGGGATGTGACATTAACCCCACAATATGCCTGAGTTCAAGATACCCAGCCCGAATTGAGTTCTTCATGTTGGCCAGACATTGCAGTTGAGCTTGGGCCAGCCGTATTACATCCACTGACCTTACAGCTACCGCAGCAAAATTGAATAGACCCATTAGCACGACTCCAGTACGGACCGGATTTGACCTTCAATATATCCAGGGTCAATCACAGGTGAGGAAAACCTAAACCGTATTAAATCGGTCAGGTCAGGGTTCAAGCCCGCCCATAACCAGCCTAACCTATTTTAATTTCTGTTCAGTTGGGGTCAACCAGCTTATAAACCTAGTTAAACAAATTTGATAGTTATATTTTGATACATGGAATAGTATATTTTATATAGAAATGATCGGAGCTGGTATTATAAGTTCCTTTGGGTCCTGCCATTAAATATAGCCTTAATATTTGGAACCATGTTGGTGTGGTTCCAATTTATATATACGGTTGGGTTCGGACTTTAAGAGTTTTGAACCACATTTATTGGGTTATATGCGGTCGGGTCGGGTTAGCCGGCATTG
>QPKB01000006.1:39746008-39891693 GCA_003546025.1 Camphora micrantha | reverse complement strand
ACCCCATCAAAAACATTTTTCCACATCAAAATAACCCAAAGGATCTAATTGGTTTATAAAAACAACCAAGGCCCTCTTTCCAAATTTTAGAAACATAGGGGCAGGTGATATAACCTACCTACTCTAGGTTCCGTGACAACAGAACTCTCCTCACCTCAACACATTCCCACGGTCACACACCGGCCCACACAGAACCTAGTTTGGAAGAGAGGGTTTTTTCGCCTACACAATTGGGTTGCTTGGACAGTGGGCCCATGGGTCAAGGAACCCAAAGATCAACCTCACAAAACATAAGTCGCCCCAGCCCTATACGACCAGATGCCCGCCCCAGATCTGTGATCAAATAGTCCTGTGGGCCCCACAACCATGATCAGTATGCCCAAACGTCCATCTTCCCCTCATTCACGCCTCCATCTGATCAGCTACTAGATTATGGGCCGGGGTGTCACTGTTAGGAACCAGCTCATTCTAAGTTGCCCGTGGGTTCCCCTTCCGAATGCACGGACCGGATGCATATCAGGTGGGCCCACCTGGGCCCACAGTCCAAAAACAGGGTACAGTTTCCTCACGGTTCCAAGCCGGGCACCTGTAGTTGGCCTCCATTGTTTTCAATGGTTAATTCTTTAAACCTTAATACACAGATCTACTTTAACATAGAAGTGAGAATGGTTTTGAAATCCAAACACAAAACATGAGAATAGGAGTTGGAGGTCTAACTCAAATCCTTAAAGAGAATTAAGTTTGAATCTGAATAGAAATTAAAAGAGTTTTGGGTTAAGAAAAACTGGAGTTTTGATCATAGAAGAACTATACAACTAAAATGAACTTCGTTCTAATATGGGTCAAATCACCAATCCGACAGTTTAATTCACATCACCTAAGCCTATAATGGTTCCCACGTTATACTTATCGCGTATTTTAACTAAAATATGATCAATTACATAATATATAATATAATAAATAATAATAATTAATATATATAATATATATAATAATTAAAATGTCACACGGACCTAAGTCCTGAATTTCTTTTTGTATAGATTCCACACATTGTGATCAAGTCACTTGAGGCAGGGGGCAGGAAGAACCCACCCTTGAGAAGGAATAAACTCGCTGACATAAGGGGCTTTCCCATTCCAAAATCATAGACAACCGAGAAGAATATACCATCTAAACAAAAAGGTTGATGATTGTAATTCAAGAGATATCATTTGCTCGAGTCCTCGAGTCTCTTTTCTTTGGTGTGGGCAAATAGTTGTGGCGTGAGTTTTGATTGATAAGGAGTACAAAGAGGTTGGAGAAGAAGGACGACCAATTTTAGCAGGGAGTAATATGACCATACCCAAGACCCACCCGAGAGGGAATGAAGAAAACATTAGCCTAAATGAGACGCTACCGCAAGTCCAGCCTTGGGTGAAATAATAGATAAATCAAATAAGAATTTTATATTAATATAACATAATATTGAGTGAGAACATTTAAATTGGTTGACTTGTTATCCGATGAATTAGTACACGAACTCAAGGTCTGACCTGATTTGACTTGTTATTTATATACAGGTCAATCACAGTCAGGAAACATTAAATTGTATTGGGTTTCGGTCAACCCCATTACTTACCCATTACTGGTCTAACGGAATTAAATATGTTTGGCTCTAGGGTCAACAAGTGTATAAACCCATTTTAACGATTTGGTGGTTTAATAATTTTTGGTAACTTAGCTTGCATTAATATTTTTGTTTCTTGGTTGCCACTTGCTGAAAACGTCCCTTAATAATTAAGGTTTTGGGCAAGATTCAACAGGTTGGAATGGGTTTACAAGGGTTGACCGACATTGAATGTGGGTTAAATAATAGTCAGGTAGGGTTGACCCGCATCTAGCGTTGGTCAAAGTAACTTGACCTGTTCTAAAAACGAAT
This sequence comes from Camphora micrantha, assembly GCA_003546025.1. Lineage (NCBI taxonomy): Eukaryota > Viridiplantae > Streptophyta > Magnoliopsida > Laurales > Lauraceae > Camphora > Camphora micrantha. Next base: position 39,889,775 of record QPKB01000006.1, on the reverse strand, counting down.
TTGTACATGGGTTGAACTTCAACCCATTGACCCAACTTGACCCCATTAACCACTCCTAATTACGGTGTCTAAATGTGGCATAAATTATTATATTAAAAATTAGCCAAGGGGCTTTTAACATTGTCGTTTAAGCTCTTCAATCTACAAGATTTTCAGTTAAGGCCTCTAGTTCCATGCGCTAGACTTTGAGCCCAAAAAGTGCTCTTCTAACAGCGATCGCCATGATCCACAAGCCCCTTTCCGTCCTCTCTCATCTGCCCCAAGAGACCCCACAAAGCCATCTGAAATTACTTTGAAGCGAAAGCCACCCAGACGCTCCATGGAATCCAAACCTTGAGATCTAAACAAATGTTTTGTGGGCGAAGTCAATGTTAACAGAGGCGATGACAACACTCTTAATGAATGGAGAAGCTTAGCTAATTGCATCAATGGGTTGATGTGCCCAGTGTAGGAATGGAATGCACACAAGAGGAGGCCTCTTCATTCTCCATCTTCGACCTCCCTTTTGTCCCACGCCAAGGCTAAAGAATGATACTGTAGTATATTTAATATTCGTATGCAATATTTCTTTGCTTAAAGGTAAATTTGTATTAAACAAGGAGAAGAGAATTACAGGAGGGCAATCAGCCCACAATGCCATGAAGACTGCAAGAAAAGAGGTAAGCAAGCAAAAGACACTACAGAAAAAGAGAAAAAGCAAGTTGCCACCCCACAAAACCAAACTATATATGTTGCCTCCCCGAGGTCCTCGAAAATACCTCCCAAGTCTGCCTAAACGGAAAACCTTCCACTTAACCTTATTATCGCTCCACAGTCCACTGAATCATATTTTTTGCTTTCGAGCTCCAGCACACACATAACACAATGTCTTCTCTCATCTTCTATCTCTTTCATTTTCTCTTAATGCTCTCTGCTTTTGTTCCTCGCTCATCAACAACACCCTCTCTTTCTCTCCTCTCTCTCTCTGTTACTGAAAAGAGGCAATGACGAGATTTCTTTGGACAAAATAGATATGGGCAAAATGTCTTCTTGCCAAATGGACTCCATTATTTTGTAGTACTTTCTTCTTAAGTCAATCTGCTCTGAATCGACCTTTAGACATAATAGTGGATCGCTGTATTCCACGTTATAACTATTGCAAAGAGTATTCCTATGTTAGTTGCTCTGCTCTCTCACCATTCACAAGATCCCAAATAACCAGAAAATAAAGTAAAAAAACAATTTCGTGAACTGATTATTTCTTATTATCTGATTCTACTAATTCTTATTCACTTTTATCTTGTTTTAAATATATGTTAATCTGATGTTTGTGTTATTGTGTTTGATTTATCATTAATACGTTTTTTTTTTTTTGGATTTTGATTTGACTTCGTTGCTTTAAGGTTAATTTAAGTTTTGGCTTCTTTGCTTTACGTAGTTTATGTTTTTTATTTTTTGTGTGCCAATTACTACAAAAAAGTTGATATTAGCTGCTGAAAAAACTGCCACTAAAATTTGCCGCTAAAATGGAAAGGGAAAACCCTTAGAATATGGAGGGGTGGAAAAGGCAGGTTTCAAGTCACGAAAATATTTTTCTGCTAAATTAACGTATAGCGTCGGTTTCAAGTCACAAAAAACATTTTCTGCTAAATGTAACGGTATAGCGCGGAAAACATCGCGCTAAAGGCCAGGTTTTCCATGCTTAACAAAGTCATTTCTTTGTAGATATATGACAGTTACGCAAAACTCTTAATTCCCCAAAGTTTCTTCACTATGATTTTTTTTTTGATTTATTTATCTGTGTTTTTTTAATCGTAATGTAAACTTTTATAAGAAAAGAAAAGATTACACAGATAACAACAAAAAGAAAAAGACAGGACAAGAGCATTGTGCCCCAACGGCCCCACCCTTGCCATCATTATATGATAATACCCTCCCATTGGAGGATCCTCTCAAGCCCTCTGCTTGGTTAAGCATTGGCAATTTATTTACTGGTCTGAATTTTTCACTACTTTCATTTATGGTTTCTATTAGAATTTTTGTTGAATTTATTTTTTCTTGAATGACAATTGCTGCTTTGATATGTCGACAATTTTCATTTCACTACAAAATGTGCACAGAGCTTAAGAATAAAGATGTGCGTAGTGACTTTAAATTGTTATAATAGTATTTTTTTTTCTTTCTAATTCTTGTTTATACTTCGTCTGTATGGACTTAAATAGGTTTATATAAAAGAAGCAGGTTATGTATATGAATGAAATTGAATTTCTTTTTAGAAAAGATTATTTGATGATTTTTAATTTCACTTAGTGGGGGCCACCTGACTGCCACTAAAACAATTGCTATTTTTCTTATATATATTAGCAACAGTCCCCCACTAAAAAACGTAATAGGGGGGCCACCTCTAAAATAGATATATACCCACGGTTTCTATACCGTTGACTTGTGGGGGCCAAGGTGGCTGCTGCTATAAGTTTAAGCTGGGGGCCTAAAAGTAGTTTTTCTTGTAGTTTTTATAAGTTAAATACAAGTGATTTCATTTAGGTTGGTATGAGAGAGGAACTCTAAAGAGCTTAAGAAAATAATCAAAGAGGTGTTGATTTTGTATGATAATGATTAATAATTCTTTGTAGTTCTCTAGAGTTTCTTTATGATTGTGGTAGAGTGATTGCTCATTAGATTTTCATCCCATTGGTTGAGAAAAGAGAAATTGGCAAGAAATTGGCCGTTGTAGTTAAAAAGCTTATGTAAGAGTTGACTATTAGTAGGATGTGAATTGTTAATAGTTGGATGTGGGTTCTTTATACTTAATTTACTAAAATATTAAAAAAAAATCATGTATTGATCCATGCAATAATTGGAGATTATCGTTGGTGTTGATTCTTGGTGAAAGGCATTAATTTTGATCTTTTCAGTGGACCAGTGTGTCTCCTCCACTGGAAAAGAATTCTGGGTCTGCACTTGTCAACATCAACTGCCTTTGACGTCGGTACTGTTGTGGTGGTAGTTCACTAACCGATTGGTCCAGAAGAACCCAGCCGAGTTTACTCAACATGTAGGCATATTTGGACGGCTTACTTGGGTTGAACTTGATTTGCATGAGTTCTTGTCGAAACTTGGACTATATCTGTCTGTTTAACTCAGTTTGCCTGGGATCGATCTAATGGATAGAGGTTTTACAAGAATGGTGATTTACTTGGATCCGAACGAAGTGATTGAAGCAATTATAGCCCGCAAGTCGACAATAAGGGGTCCCGCCGTTGGTATCCCCTCATGTCAAAGTCTGGGTATGCCATTCCTCTCACAATTCCACCTGTGTAGGCTCTCCTTGTGGGCAATCGCTCAATACAAATACAATGAAGAACACAGTACACAGTAGTACAGTATACACATACATATATGTCATGTTCACAGGCGGTGAAGAGAGATAAGTGGCTTTGGTGTAGGTGACGTGGGTGCTTTGCATACCTTCACAGGCGGTGAAGAAAGATCTTATGGCTGGCCTATTATTCACCACTCTTTTGAGTCGGTTGTGAAGTGGCTTTGGTGCAGGTGACGTGGGTGGAGGGAATTATTTTGGAGGGTGTTCGGGAAGTGGGGTAGGATTTAGGGGGAAAATGAGTGTGGGGTCCACCCAAAATTTTTTCCCTCAAAATAAGGGAGAAAATGAGGGTCAAAAAGGGGAAAATGAATGAAATTACTGAACTGCCCTTCTGAAGCTTTTTACACTATTTAAGGGTTGGTGACGTGTAGAGCCAAGTCCAGCACATTCAACCCAGGCTTTTGGCACTATTTACTGAGCTGCCCTTCTGAAGCTTTTGGCACTATGTAGAGCCAAGTCCAGCACACATTCAACCCAGGCTTGATGAGGCTAGGGCTGGCCCAGCCCTAGTCTTATTTAGGTATGCGAAGGAGTCATGCTTTAAAAAAGGAAATTTTTTTATTTGTAAAATATAATTTTGAAGCTTTTGCAAAAATAATGGTAAAAAGATAATTTTCTCTTTACCTCACAAACAAATAAAATCATACTTTTTGACTTTTCTTTCCCCTACTTTTTGACCATCCAAATAAGAGGAGGTAAAATTAACTTTCCCTCTGCTCCCCTCCCCTCCCCTCCCCTTCATTTCATTTTCCTTCCCCCTCAAATTTCCCCTCCCCTCCCCTCCCCCCTTCCCAAACATAAGGTTAGGTGTGGTATGAAAAGAAAAGAAGAGTCTTTTAAGCAGTGCCATTGGGATCATTCTTCTATGATGTCGACCTCAGCAAATGGTCAATGTTCAGTCAACTTCTTTTTGTTAGCCAGAGTACTATCAGTTTTAGTTTCACTGAACAGAAAACTGATTTGCAAAGTATTTAACGAAACAGAATGTACAAGCGGAACATAATTATAAATCTGAATCTAAAACTCCACTCACATTGTGTTGGCAGAAACATTACACAGATGATGATCAAGGCTAGGGTATTATACTATGTCCTTAACACAAATTTCGCCCTCTAGCGGTGCTTACGACCTTCTTTGGCATTTGTCTCCCAGGATACAGTAGGACTCCAACCCTGACCAATGATAGACGACCCAAATGATGAACAGATGTAGAAAAACAAATGACTAAAACACAAGGTCGGATGGGTTTATATACCGCTCTACAGGACTATTCATGTAGAGGTTGCATCGGTTCTATATAGTTCTGTTTCTTTCCAGAGTTCGGACACACCTCATTTGAAAAAGAAATTTTATCAAATAAAGTTTCTCCAAGATTAATAATGTTAAGTGGGCTTGGCTAGCGCGTGTGTGGTGGTGAACCCACCTTAGTCTAGCTAGGTCCTCCCTCCCCCATAAAAGTGATGTGACCCTTGGGACACAATATTTACTTCCAATGTAATATCATATATATCTGAAGAAAGTTTTATTCGCAAGCAACGTGGGATTCGAGTTTTCTACATGCTTGTGTTACCATCAATTACTATGTTCAAGTAGTGATGTTTGGAGTTAATTTCTGATTCACTTCTGAATGAATTAAAGCAACCCAATATATGTTCTAAATCAACTCATATAGTAGATCACATTCCTATGTATTTCCATGGAAAATGATAAGTGGGGCCCACTTTTATTTTGGCCCAAACTTAGACTAAAATAAAGATGCTCTATCCATTTTTCCGACACTTTTCACCACGGTCCTAGAACTTTAAATAGACCAGCTCACTATGTTGCTCCATGGTGTTTTGGTTGTTCTAATTGTAGGCTTTGATTCTTTTTTTCTTATCCTTCTGGATTATGTGAACTGGATTATTTATGCGTTTTCATCATCAAGTGGTCAAGTTTGGCTCAGTCTGGTTCTTTTCACCTCAGTCATAGAACTTTAAATAGACCAGCTCCCTATCTTTCTCAATAGGCTGGGTTTTAGTTGTTCTAGTTTAGGCATTGGTTTTTTTCTCTCATTCGAGATTATAGGATGTAAGGGTCATTAATTGTTGGTACAGCATTTAATGCTTGTCAGGTCAAGTTCCAGAGGAGGGCCTTGCTATAGCTAGCGAGGCCGACTACGCCTACTTCGATTTGGACTCTATGTTGGAGTTTGTGTATGATTGTAATTCTTAGTGAATTATCACTAAGAGTCTTATGCACGGATTTGAGGCTATAAATTGGGTGATTCTCTCAACCCTAATAGATACGTCACCTCTCTCATTAATCTGAGATATCTTAAAGAGAGAATTATTCTCTAGAGTCATTGAGATATTGTCTTGAAGGGCTGATCTAGAAGGTTTTGTTGCTTCTACTTTCTTGTTGAAAGATAGTTCATCTTGGCTAACAAGGTACGACGAGATCAAGTAAGGAGAACGGTGTACGGTGGAAGTTAAGTCAGTGGAAGTTATGCAAGAACAATTACAGTCCTTAGGTCGATGTATTGACTGAGGTAAATGAGCTCTGAGTGTACCTTGTAACTGTTCGTGAGTTTCTTGATTTCTTGATCGTGGTTTTTTTTTTTTTTTTCCTTACAAAGGATTTTCACGTTTAAATATTGTGTCTGCTTTCTTGTGGTGTGTGCTTGGTAGATTTATTTGCTAGTTCTATCTTATTTGATTGGCTACATCTCCTGTATTAGTTTGATTAATTAAACCAGCATCCATTCTACTGGATCCTACAAAATTCTTAAAAGGAACTGATATATTTATATGTTTTTGTTGTTTAAACACACCTAATCCACTTGTAACTTTAAGTACTTATAAATTCGAGTCACTTGGTTTGGAGCATAGCTACTTAGTTCAATCAAAAGGGTTTTGAACTCCAAATAATTCTTTTCGAGCTATCCACAGTTTGATTCACCAAGTTTTTTTTAAATGGTGACAAGCTAAAAATACAGCCACTCAAAAGCATTGTGATCCATGTATTGTGCTAATCTATATCTAACTGTTATGGGAGTTAGCCTTGACAAGGAAGAATAAATGGGCCATCATACAAAAGAAGTGTGCCATGGCACATGTCATGCACACCAAAAATCCGGCATCTATGTCAGCAAGAATATCAAATCTATCAAACATAGCAATATATGTCTAGAAATTATCTTTCATGAGGATATCAGCCGTGCTACACACCCCGGGGTCTGCCTCGGGGTGTGTAGACTTTTTGTTCGGCAAAAGATCTGTGACTACTCAAAAGATATCCTAGATGAGATGAAAATGGTGATCCTGCTTCTTTATTATAGGCAATATGTGGATGAGATTGCATCTAATCACATATAATACGATTATTCCAAAATCTTGTAAGGAAGTCCTATAAAATGAATGCTAAACTAAATCTGAGATTATCAAGAAGGAAGATGATGGAACCATGCCTGTACAATCTATCTGTAAAAGGAGAAAGTGTCATATAGATTCAACTATCCTAGCATCTTGAAGCCTAGATCGATGGGCAATCATCTTCCTCCACCCCACATGCCATCGCACAGATAATTCGTCATCCCCCAACGTTCTCTACCTACCCAGCTCCTAAACCTTCTTCCAGCTCTCCTTCTACCCACTCAGCTCCCCAAAACTACTTACAGTTCCAATTCTTCCACTACATATACTTCATCGCCTAACCCCTTTCAGCTACCTTTGACAACCCAGTTCCGCCCTCTGGAACATAGCATCCCCCAATGGTCTCTATTCACCATTTCCCCTTCCGCGGTACTGGAGTTTCCCCTCGGGTTTCAAAACCCCCCTTCTACCTAACCCTCCCATGGCTTCCCAGTTCCCTGCAGTGAGAAATCACACCGGGCAATCAGCTTTCCACCATTTAGGAGCTCCGACTGCTATCCCACAAGGAATCCCCACTTCAGTGACATGGGACTCTGCTCAATAACAACTTCTGCATAAGCAACTTGACAGCCTCCTAAATCTTTCCCAAGGCCATCCAGTATATTTGATTCCAAACATGTGTTCTTTAATGTAAAAGCTACTTAAATCCCAAATATAGGGAGTAATTCAGTAACTAATAGCAAGACTAATGTAACACTTATTTCTAAAATTTAAATAACTAGCATTCAAACTTCAAATTAGAAAAATCTCTTGGTCGAAGTAATTCTTGAATTAATAATTCAAGATTAGTGTGAGAAGATCCTCCCGCTTTAACAGAATCTTCTGCACTCTCTTTGAACTTCAACGCATTCTTTCTGATCTCTTTTCCCTTCTCTTCCCCCATCATCTCCTTGAGGAGAGCCTCAATCTCTTCTCTCTTGGCATTGTTATTGATCTCCATACCCACACCCCACTCGTGGCAAGAATATCTGCAATTAGTTTGTTGCTCTGCCAAGAAAGGCCAACACAACATTGGTACACCAAACGATATGCTCTCGAGAGTAGAGTTCCAACCACAGTGTGTCAAGAACACAGCAATCGAAGGGTGGGCCAGCACTTTCTCTTGTGGGCACCAGCCAACTAGCATACCCCTTCCTTCAATCTCATCCATTAACTCTTGTGGTAGATTTGTGTGACCACCCATTACAAGATTAGGCCTAATGACCCACAGGAATGGGTATTTGCTATGCGCAATGCCTAATGCAAATTCCATCAATTGATTCTCTGTTAAGACTGTTGTGCTACCAAAGTTCACATATATTACTGAAGCCGCTTCATGACCATCTAGCCATTTTAGACATTCTGTCTCTTCTTTCCACATGCTCAATCTAGCTGACTTCAACACATTATCTGGTAATAAACGACACTGCAGTGATAGAGGGCCTATTGCGTAGATGCAAGGAGGGATTATTGACCTGATGGCATGAAGAATCTCATGTTCCAAATAATCAAATGTATTGAAAATGATGGCTGATGCTGTTGATGATTTTTGAGCTTCATCTGCTATGAAGTTTAGCAAAAAAGTTGTTGGGGTCTGTTGTTTGAAGAAAGCTTCCAAGATCTCTGAGCCGAATGTCTCTCATGCCCGGTATCCAATCAATTGTGGTGTCAAGGTAGCCATTTCTAATGCAACTTTCATCTGCATTCACATATAAGGGCCAAGGTATGAAAATATGAAAAAACTTCCAAGATTACATCTGAATATTCTTAATTTTATGATAATTACATTACCTATTCAGTTGAGTAAAGTAAAATAAATACAAATCTTGACTTCAGATTGACAATTTAATCTAATACTAATTAACAAAGATTATATCTCAATCTAACCCAATCACACTTATAACATTATTAGAAATAATATCATGAAAGGTCTGACAGCTAGGGGTTGCTCTTTTGACAATCCCATGACCCACCCCAATGAAATAAGGGTAAACACAAGCCTGGATGTTGCCCAAATTTTGAGGCCCAAGTCCAACATTGGAGATACAATAGATAAAAATATATAAATAAACTAAATATGTATAATTATAGATATAGTAAGTGAGAACCGTCCACTTTCGAGCCCCTCTAGTCCATGATTTCCATACTTCCAGATGACACCTTGTGCTCCAGGCCACTTACCTGTTTAGACCCCGACCTCGCCTAAGTTTCTTTTACGCCTAATAAATCTCGATTAGATGCTTAATTTTTGTTTTGGATGATTTTATGATGGATTTAGGTAGATTAGTGGGGTTTTGACCATGTCAGATAGTATTTTGACCTTCAGAATAATTTAGGGTCGCTCATATGTTAATAGTTTTTATAGTCTTCATTTGCATTTCATAGAGCATTTCATCTCGAGCCAATTCCGTATTTTGACCCAAGTATTCGGATCCATTTAGGCCCATTAGTGATCCAAAAGCCTTTAATTGGAAATTCTTTGTTAAATGTGGACTCGCATGCAAAACTTGAAAGAATTCCAATTTAAAAGCCAGAACCCATCCATATCAGTCGATCATCTCTTGTTTGCATGTCATTGAATTCTCTTCTCCTCATTCCATCCTCTTTCCATTGCTTCAGAACTCCAATCCTGCTCTTGCATGAGAGATTTTAAGGCTTCTTCTCCATCAACATCACCTTCAAGCTTCATTTCGTCTTCTTCACTAACTCCATCTTCTACAACCTACCTTTCTCTATTATCATCTTTAATTGGTAGGAATCTCTCCAATCATCTCCTTTTGTTTCTAATCAAACCATGGAAGGTCATGTATGTGGATGTTGAAGAGTAATGAGCAATATCCATCACCAAATTCGTCATCTTCCCCAACCTTATCCATCACCATGATTATTAAATTATGGTAATTAAATGTATATTAATATATAATGTGACACCAATTGATGAATAACGGTACATTGATTTTCGTGAAAGACGGACTATTAGATTAGTTTGGCTAGTAAAAGTCCTTGACTCCCTGAATTTCAATGCATAAACATCTTGCTATCATATTCATGATTTCATACACTATAATTGTGTTCATAAGTGTAACTGTATTTCGCTTGTATTTCCAATTTAATGATCATAATAATGTTAACTTTGAGAAAGTCTTGAGTAGAATAGTGATTGTACATGAATGAATCAATTGTATTTAATGAAATGATTAGAGTGGTCTACTCAAGTCCAGCTTGTAATTGATTGAATGAGTCAGTACTACTTAGCTTCGACCGGACGATACCCGATGGGGATGACTCTTGGTTTAGATTGTGAACGTCAATGCACGGTAGACAGTCTGGAGCACCGAAACTCCAGAACCCTAGCTAGTTGAACCTTTGGCAGGGTCACTAGTGACATTCCCAAAGAGCATACCCTCATTGAGGGGATTTAGCATATGTGGTTACCAATTAGATTGTACATGATTTTCAATTATTATTGATTCTTTGCCTAGTTCTACTTCATATGATCTCTTTCAATCTTTCGTCATTAATTCTGAATTGTTACAACATGTGTAAATGAATTATTGCTTATACTCAGCTGAATCATCGTATTCATTAGTTTTTCGTGGCATAACAGGGACCCAGGTTACCAAAGGGATAACCGATAGTTCTATAGATTATTAATTGAATCGGTTAAAGTATTGGTTAGCTTGACTCCGGAGTACATACAAGAGTGGTATTGATGAGTTTAAGAATTAGCCATTTGGGTTCACTGCTCAAGAGAAAGAGGGAAAAAGATGATTTTTAATCTCAAGTGGAAGATTGCACTAGTACAAGAGTTTGCTGGAAAATTCATTGATTTCATCTCATTGTTGAAATTAAATACATGTAGCGAGACTCTAATAGCACAATTCCAACGGCTACTTCAGTTCCACAATAGCTGCTAACAAATGTAACAAACAAACTACATGGGACACATGGACACCTCACAATTAGTCAAAAACTACTAAGTCAAAAGAAACAATTACATGAAAACACCATAACAGACACCTATTATTTAACACCCATTGTCAGGCCCCGACCCAGGTTTAGCATAATTTATTATTATTTTAACTGTAATTAGTCACGAAGCGGGATTAGAGGATGATTAGTTTGAGTTTTTAGTTAGATTAGAATTTTGAATAGCTTTGGGGAATTCGGAGCGCGTTATGTTTGGTTTGACCGGGCCCGGGGTGGCCCGCGTGACGTGTGTTAGTGTGGGAATTTGATTTATTTGATTTTTAAAAAATATGGATTTCGATACTTTTGAATTTTTTATTTTGTTCCCAGCAACTTTCATGTTTGTTCTGTTTACATTCGAACTCCAGAAATCGTGTTTTTCGGAAAAAAAGGGGCAAATTCATCTTTTTACACTAAATCTGTGCATAAATTTCAAAATTTGAAAATCATGAGGAAAATATACGTTTTGAAAATTAGATTTTTCGACGATCATTTTTCTCTTCTTCGTTAACTTCATTTGGGACCCATAAATGATAGATTCAGCCATGTTAAGATTTCAGGGCCAATGGGGCCCACTCCCTCAACTTAAACCCAAAACCCACGTTGGGTTCTCTTCTTCTTCATTTATATCTTTGCTGCAATCAGGAGAAGACCCCTCTCCTCTTCTCACCTTCTTTTTCTTCTTGCATGTCAATGGGATTAAGCCTAACTTGAAAAATGAATTTCACCATCTTCATCTTCAACCTCCAAGCTTTCTAACCATACTATTTCCAAGAAATTTCAACTGGATACATCATCTTCTTCAAGCTTTTCTTCTTGATTGAACCACCTAGAGGTAAGCCATTGCTACCCTCTTGCAACCATGTGTTTTCTAGACCCTTTAGAATTGTTTTATCATGCATGCAAAAGGGGTTTTTTGGGAGCTCCTTCTAATTTCGAATTTGGTGGATTTTTGTGTGTTTTCTTGGGGTTTTTTGGTGTAGATTGGAGATTGGGCTGAGAAGGAATTCTTTGGAGTGTTTTTTAGACCCATTTGAACTTGAGGCAAGTGAATAATTAGATAAAGAGATGCATGCAATTTAATCTCTTGATTTCTCATAAATTCTAGAATTTTGGACTTACCTATTATTACAATGCATTTCCTCTACAATTAGTTAGATTACTTGCTGGAATATCTTGTTGTGATCCCTAATTATCTTCTATTATGAATTGTGAAAAGCTTATGGACTTTTCTTTTGATAATAAGTGATCTTTAGGATTTTTGATTTAATAGAAGTTTTTTTATAACAGATTTTTAAATTTGGAATGAATGATCACACTATGGTTGAATAGAAGTTTTGATTGGAAGATGTTTGGAATAGTATAAGGAAGATGGAAATGAAAGGAGGAGAGATGGTTTCAGAAATGCAAAAATTCTGCACTGGGCGAAACAGCCAGTGAGCTATTCGCTCGAGTGAACCTGGTGGTTGCTCGAGCGAACAGGTCACTGTTTGATGAAAAACATTATAGAAACCTGTCCGCTCGAGCGAACTACGTGTCGGCTTGAGCGAATAAGTTTCTGAAATTGCTCGCTCAAGCGAACACTCATCCGTTCGAGCGAACTTGGTACTGTCTGACGAGATTGAGAGACATAGACTTGTCTGTTCGAGCAAACGTTTTGGTGGCTCAAGCAAAGTAAGTTCTAGGAGAGTCCGCTCGAGTGAATCTTCATCCGCTCGAGCGAACCTGGGCACAGTTTAGGGCGTTTTTCCTGTGTCCTGTTGGTAACCAATTGTGGAGTATTGTTCCTATAAGGCTTCATGGAAGTGAATAGGATACTCGAACCATATTATCGCACGATATTCAAATGAGAAATCTAGATAAGTCTCACTATGCACTTTGTGTCTCAAACATCGGAAATCTTTAGAGGCACCAAACTATGTTTTATAACCGGTGCTGTGACATTAAGTGCACAATGAGATAATCCTCGGGAGATCAATTAACCACTATGTATCACCTCATTCCATATTACTGAATTTATTATAAACTTTCTTATGATTCGTTTTGAAACAGAATTGATTGGTTTGTTACGTTTGAAATTATCGGTAAGGCTCTTAATCTGATTCATCCGAATTTGTCAGTATGTATTTGTCCGGAGTAGTTCCTCTTATCGATTTTGGAAATGTATTATTATTAGTTGAATTGTATCGATTTAGGTTTTGGTTTTGAACGGCACCACTAAGCTTAGGTCACCTAGTTGGGCTGATCACCCGGCTTGGGATCTTTAAAATTATTTGCTAACTACAGTTTGAATTCTGTTTGTTTGCTCCGGCCATGGCAATGGTTCTACTTTTCCGGTCCCACGAGTAGTGGCAACGGTTTCTATCTGTTTGTTCCGGCTATCTTGTATGACAACGGTTATTTGTTTGTGTGCTTTTGTTACTTCGGTAACAGGAGAATATAGCTAAATGTGGATTGCCAATATTTTGATTATTTGTCAGTTAGTTTAAATTATTTAAATTATGAAATTCTTTTATTTGTACATAAATGGTTCATTTGATTTACACTTTACATATGTTTCATTTCAATTGCCTTTTTATAGTTTTAAACATGGTATTTATAAACCTTGTATATCTTATCTATTTTATTCACCTGCCAGATCGTCGTGTCTGATACTCTTTTGTTTGGAGTCAGATATCGGACCCGCAACCGTTGAGGCGGAGCTTGCGGAGGAGGCAGTAGGGCCTCCGGTGGAGCTTGAGTGGCAGCCAAATGATGTCATGTAGACGTCATGTTGGGTCTGGAGTTTCGATAACATCTTTTGGGGAGTGACTTTTATTTTGGGAACTTGTTTATAGCCTTTGTTGGCTTTTATCTTTATGTTGGGATTGTATAATTTGAAATATTTTTTGATCCTCACAACTTTAACTTAAATTTGGGCTACGCTCTTATGTATATATTCCTCTTTTGATACTAATCTTGTGCACTTATCTTATGTTACATGTGATTTTTATCTTGCTACATGCTTCCGCATATTATCATTTGATGTGAAATTGATTCAATGGTTGTGATGGATCGTCTAGAATCCTCACCACGGAATCCTATTGGAAAATAATTAGCGCTTGTGGGCAGAATTTTCTGGCCTGTCGTGCCACGTTCCCCGGATTAAGGACTTGATTATCAGGGCCTCGGTCTGGGGGCGTGACACCCATCACGAGCTTGGATGATAACTGAATTTGATCAAAATGGCCAGCCATTGCTTACCTCAATCATGCTTTGCATGGAAAAAATCTCTCTCTGTCCACTTATGAAAAGGAGTTCCTAGCTATTATCATTGCTGTTGAAAAATGGAGGCCCTGCCCATTGGCTGGCCATTTTGCATCAAAATCGCCCCAATGCTTTGAAAAGGTTGACTGAGGTAAGCAATTGGCCAGCATCACATTCTATTTCAAAAGGCTTTGAAAAATCTGGTTAGGCCAAGACTGGAGCTTCAATCATTGCCTCTTTCAATTTTTGAAAGGCCTCATCTGCTTTATTGCATTTGTATTAGAATTATATTCAATCTGAGATAAGCATCTAGTAAATAGTTATTAGAGTACTTATATACTATGCATTAAGATGTTTAAAATTAAAGGGATTCGGGAAGAGATTCCTCAAAGTTTGACTTTAATGCAAACAGTCCACAAAAAAAAGTCATGAAGCCAAAGGTCCCTCACACACATTCTCATACCTAAAATGTCTAATTTGCCCTTTCTTTGAATCATATCCCATGATTAGTGGTAAATCCCATTAATTGCCCTAGATTAAAGGAATCATATCCTGTCATTTAATTGCCCATGATAAAAGAAATCTCATTAATAATATTTTCAAATAAATTCTAGAAAAACACAAGTACATTTCAAAATAACACAAATAAATTTAAAAAAAATGCAATAATTTAAAAAAAAGCAATAAATTTTTTTAAAAAGCATTAAATATAAAAAAAATGCGGATAAATTTAAAAAGCTGCAAATAAGTTTAAAAAGATTGAAATAAATTTCAGAAAATGTAAATAAATTTCAGAAGGCTTAAATAAATCTCAAAGATCCAAAGAAAATTCAAGAAATGCAAGTAAATTTCAAAAGACGCAAATAAACTTTAAAAGACGCAAATAAAATTCAAAAACGCAGTCATATTTGCCAAAACTATGATAAATCATTTTTTAAATTTTTGAAAAATTTGCCAAAAACTCAAGTATTTTTGCCAAAACTCAGTTAAATTTATTTCAAAAAACATAAATAAATTTCAAAAGACGCAAATAAAATTAAAAAACGCAAATAGATTTCAAAAAACGTAAATAAAATTAAATAATGCAAATAAATTTAAAAAAAGGCAAATACATTTGCCAAAACTAAGATAAACCAAATTTTCAAATTTCATAACTCAGATAAATTTGTTCCAAAAATCAGATAAATTAGCCAAAAACTCAAATAGATTTGTCCCTAATTCAGAGAAATTTGTTTCAGAACTCAGATAAATTAACGCAGTACTCAGATAAATTTGACAGGAGACATATAAATTTCACAAAAAGTTAGATAAATTTGACAAAAGCTGAGATAAATTTGACAAAACTCAGATAAATTTGCCAAAAACGCAGAGAAATATAACAGGAGACAGATTAATTTTACAAAAACTCAGATAAATTTGACAAAAAGCTTAGATAAATTTGATAGTAGGTCTGGGCTTTGAACTGAGGGTGCAGATTTGGAAGAGAAGAATGGGGGAGGAGAACCATAACAATCTCAAACACAATTTTAGATTAAAAAAATGTGCAGTTTTATAATGTTGTTGTTGATAATGATGACAGGACTCCTGCTACTAGCTGTACCTTTCTTGAAAAATTGTGATGCATCACACAGTCCACAATCTCAATATTTCCCTTCCAGAACTAGAAATCAACACAGAATTACAGAAATCCATTTGTCGTCATTTTAAAAGTCCATACTTAGCACAAAAAATCAGAAAATACTCACAAAATCACATATCCAAGATTCAAAGACCAAATGGGTTTCCAGAAATTAAACATGAATACCTAAAGGAAACAAAATACAGAGAAACACTTCACCCATTGAAAAACAAGTACCCAGGTTAAAGAAATAACCTTCACCCATGACGTGTCCAGCACCACTCTCATACTTTTGTAATATGGTGAGGGCCAAATTTACTCATGCACTCACAGACTACCTAAACCTACCCCTTTCATCTTTATCACTACAACACGTTCTGCAACAGAATTCCCCCACAACAGAGAACACGTTCTCGCCTGGGATATGAATGCTACAGGAAATCATGGGCCCCACTGATCGTTCAGATTAGTCTCTACCATCACAGTCGCCCAGCCTTGTAAGGATATTGGAACAGACGAGATCATGATCAGGCAAACTTTGGATTTGGGGGTCAATGGGTGAGATTTGATTGAGATTTGGGAAGACGTAAAGAGATCAGTGGGAGGGAAGGTGGTGGCTTTCCGATTTACACCCCGAGTACCATTTTTCTATAGTAGTCGGACATCGCGGCACGTAGATCTGTCGACTGCAACAAACTCTTGCGTTTTGACAACTCTGGATGGAATCGAGAATCCTCTGCAAGTTCTTCTCAGGCGATGAGTGCAGAAATCCGGATCAAGGACGATCTGTGGAGTCGTTTGAGAGGATTTAGAAAGGATGAAGGAGGGAAGATTTGAAATTTTAAATTTCAAAATTTATGCCTAAAAAGGGCAAATTAGTCCTGAAAAATGAAATCATGTGGCTATAGGGACCTCTGGCTACAAATAGTCTAGCTGCTTGGACTAGAGCCCTTAAAAAGAATTTTCCTAGACTAGAGGCTGAATAGATTCAATTCTAGGGACCTTTCGCTAATTATCTCTTAAAATTATTAGCTTGTTAAAGACAATTGTAATTCAATGGATTGGTTAATGGACTACTCATAGTTTTATTATTCTACTCATAGTTTTGTTATTGTTGATATACATGCTTCCACAAATAAATGTTCATTGACATGTGTCCATGAATAATTCTTACACGTGCAAAGTGGAATTTTCTCCTTCGTAAATTCAGACTTGGTCCGGAACATGTGTGAGTTCACGGGAGTACGCGTGTTACATCCTGAAAACCACCCTAATCCAGAAATTCTAGGGACCGGGATGTGACATTAACCCCACATATATGCCTGAGTTCAAGATACCCAGCCCGAATTGAGTTTCATGTTGGCCAGACATTGCAGGTTGAGCTTGGGCCAGCCGTATTACATCCACTGACCTTACAGCTACCGGCAGCAAAATTTGAATAGACCCATTAGCACGACTCCAGTACGACCCGGATTTGACCTTCAATATATCCAGGTCAATCACAGGTGAGGAAAACCTAAACCGTATTTAAATCGGTCAGGTCAGGGTCAAGCCCGGCCCATAACCAGCCTAACCTATTTAATTCTGTTCAGTTGGGGTCAACCAGCTTATAAACCTAGTTAAACAATTTGATATTTAATATTTTGATACATGGAATAGTATATTTTATATAGAATGAGCGGAGCTGGTATTATAATTTCCTTTGGGCCTGCCATCTGAAATATAGCCTTAATATTGGAAACCGATTGGGTGTGGGCCAATATTATACAGGTTGGGTCGGCTTAAGAGGTGTGACCCACATTTATTGGGGTTATATGGGTCGGGTCGGATTAGCCGGCATTTGGTTCTGGATGAAGTTACTTGACCTATTCTAAAAACGAGTTATAGATATGGGTTTAACTTTTAACCCATAGACACCCCTTGTTAATCAGGCCGGCGTTGAACCGACCTTGATATAACAACACACCAGGAAAAAAAAAAACGAAAAAGAAAACATCATTTATGTATCTGTATGTTAACATGTGTAAATATGGTCAAAATTATACTACCTTTGAGGGGAGCAAGTCCTCTTCTCATGAGCTCATGATACTGAGCAAAGGCCATGAAACCGCAAGCAGCAGTCGGACAGAAGATCACCTCAGGAATGCCCAATTCTTCGGCGACCTTAAGACTAAAGGTCATGAATGAATCTGAAATAACGCAAGTTACTCGATGCCCATCCAATGGGTGATGGAGCTTCTTCAGCAGATCACAGAAGGGTGCAACACAATTCTCTTTCACAGATTTGCAGAAGACCTTTCCGTCTTCTTCAACGCGCCCAAAAGAGGGGGACAAGCCATCTGATATGACTTCGAAGCGAAAGCCATCCAAATCCTCTAACGAATCCAGGCCTCGAGATTTCAACAAAAGTTTGTGGCTGAAGTCAGTGTTGACAAAGGTGATGGAGAAGCCTCTCGAATGCAGAAGCTTAGCTAATTGCATCATGGGGTTGATGTGGCCCTGTGCAGGTAATGGAATGCAGACTATATGAGGCCCCTTCATCTCCTCCATCACTCTTCTACCTCTCTTTTTTCTTCTTCCACACCAAGGCTACTTAAGAGAATGATACTAAATAAAGTTAAGATCTGTTCATTGTCAACAGCCGGCGCAATTTTTTTCTATCTTGACCTGTTCATGGGTCCCGCGCGCCTACTACCACAAAATATCTCAACTTAATGATATTTAAGTTTTGTGTTTGTAATTAAATTGCTAGATTGGTCCCATGATAAATGGGGGTTGGTGAGATTTGGATTGGTTTCAACACCAACTACCTTTGAAAGTCCACTGCCTTCGACGTTGGTCCTCTAGTGCTCATAGTTTACAAATTAAACCAGATTGGCCCAGAAGAGCCTGATAAGGAAGACCACAAATCAGTGGCGCACACACATATCATCACACAATGTTTTCAACCCCGATTGAGGATTCGAACTCGCGACCGTTTTGACTTGATATCATATAAAATTTTTTAAGAAAGTTGGATAGTCAAAAGAGGTTAGGCGTTCAAGATTCAGGACATGCTCAGCCCAATTTCCTCATGTGGGCACATGAACATGTCCCGAATCTCAAGAGCAATAGCAAATAAGGTGCTCCCCAGTTTCATTACAACTGTCGGTGAGAAAGATGATTTGTTTTCACTCAATTCCATCTAATAACATTAAAATTTAACTACCCAGAAAATATATAGAGATTCTAAGCAGTGCTCACTGCTCAGGTCACTAACATCCCAATTGAGGTAACTATGGGTCCCCATGTGTGGAACTTATTAAAACAGCTTTGAAAACTCTGTCGGTGTAGGTTTGTTGTGGCCCGCTGGATACTGGTAACTGTGTTTGGATTTGGAACGCAGATACGCAGCATAAAATCTCTCAAGATCAGTCCACTTGCTGCATTCTCTAAATCCATATCCCCACCACTGCATTCTCAGTTAGATTGGCTAGAAGCTCACAACTAGGCGATCAAGATGTAGTTTTTAACCAAACACAGAATCTTTTTCATGCAAGTTCTCAGGCTAATGCTGGGTACTTACTAAACCGCGGCAGTCCTGCAGACTACCGAAGGCCAGATCTTCATCATTTATAAAATCATTGCATAATTTAAAAGTTAGAATTAGATCAACTACTGTGATTTTGCATTTTACATTAATATCAATAAAGAGCTGATGGGAGTTGACAGCGAACGCTCGCCAATGAATAATTATCATAAGGTGGGAGCACGAGGGGTGCTCAAATTGTATTATTGGAGAGATATTGCATGATATTGTCGGGTGTCTCCGGGTTATTGAATTTTCTTCCGAACAACTAACAGGGCGGCTTCATCCCATTCCACAAGAATGGCATCTTTTGACAATTCTATTTTGACCAGTTCAAATCCATTCTCTCGTAATTATTTCTCAAAAAGATGTAATGCTTGAAAATCAGAGGTAGGCCCCACCTTTAGGATGTTCTTAACGCCAAAGATGGATACTAAACTTTTGATATTGACACCAAAGTCCTTTGATCTTTTTAATGACTCTTCCCTTTGTGGTTGTCGTACTAAGTATGCCTTGACAGCTAGACTCTGGAGATTTTTATAATGCGTAGAGAAGAAAAAGAGCGTTTTGTATATGCCTTCGAAGGTTTGTAGGATTTTTAATAGACCCCTACATTTTCATTTGAATACCTTTCGTATCCCCTAAAATCAATAGTTTTCTAACCACCATAGGTTTTTAGAGCGAAATCACTTTTTTGTCTATCTCTTTTATCCTTATATGCATAACTTTAAAAGTTTGGACTCAAATTATATATATTAAAGCAAAGGGGGAGGTGGGCTATAAGGGGTGTCATCTCATCTCTGAAAAGTCTCTCATTTCAGAGAAATATAAAAGAAAAAAAATATGTACAACCTCAGGCTTTGATGTAGGCCACTACACTCATCCATAACAAATCTCCTCCTTAAATCTCCATTTCATTATCTTCTCCAAATCACCTCCCTAAATCTCTCAATTTCATTCAAAATTTTATAAAGATAACAAACTCATGTATTTATCATGTCTGAGGGACTTTTCTGCTTATTGATTGTGGGACCCAGGTAGGTCACCGATTGTAAATCGGGTCCCCACATCTAATAGAGGACCCATGGGCGTCTGGACCTACATCTAGGCTTACACAGCTTGTGCGTCCATCACAAAGTGGGTTTTTATTTCGAACATCAGGCCGTGGCGGGGCCCACTGGGTGATTGATCATAAATCTAGTCTGCTCCAATGGCCGTACTAGGTTGGGCGATTTGGTTGGTGGGAACTGATCTGAGTCTTAATCAGTGGGGCCCACGATGTCAACAATTTTAATCTTAGGCGACAAGCTCCTTTTTTTTTTTTTTTTTCTTTTGGAGAAGTTCTGTTACAGAACTTGCGTTGATGAGAAGAAGAGATGAGGCAATTCGGAGGTCTTAGGGTGTATGGAAAGTGCGTCATCACTTATGTACAGAAGTTAGAATTCTATTAAATTGTACACCTTTTCCTTTTAGTTCCTGGAAATTAGGAAAAGAACCATAATTGTTTTATAAACTCAAATTAAAACTTTTGACTTATTAAGAATGTGATTAGTAAGTTTGTTTATTGTAATTTTACTGTGCTTTTATTATTACATTTTTTTATGGGTTTAATTATTTATTGCCTAGATTGGTCCTATTATGTCACTTTTATTGGGTTTGCCTATTTTGGGTCATATGCTTAGGGCCCACCATTTGATTTATATACATGTAAATATTCTTTTTGTGGATGTTTGATAACCACAACATGCTATAAATTAAGCGTAGCCTATCCGGGTCTCAAACTAACCATAAACCAGCTACAATGTTAGACCTACATGTATACCAAGGTCACAACAAAGGCTGGGCCATCTTTGGCTTCGCATCCATGTGATTTTTCAATCCAATATTTCAGATCATATTAAATCCCATATATTTTTCTAGAAATTTAAATCAATTGAATCTAAGATTAGGGTTTAGGGTTATCTCAATTGCATCAGCACAAGAGTTCTTCTTTAAAAATTCTTTAAGGTGCCACTCACCTTGAGCTTAGATATTGTATAGATTTAATCTTCCTCTCCTAATATCTCTCTCATTTAAAGTGTCACATCTCAATTAAAATCTAAATTTAAAATCTTATCTCATAAAATTTCTCTCTTAGTATCATTCAAATCTCTCCAAAAATTTCTTTTTTAATATCATTCAAGACTCCCTAAAATCTCTCTTAATATCATTCGGAAATTCAATAATTTGCAATCCTTCTTCTTCATTCTCTAGATACATATATCTTATTTATTTTTATATTACTTTTTAATGATTGATTTTTGAAGAAAATGATTTGTGGATGCTGTGCAACCAGTGTAGAAAAAAGAATTGAAAGTAAGTAAATATATGCGAGGAGCTTATATTATTACAATAACTTGCAATAATTCTTTTAATGATTGTCTTGCTAGCACTCATCATTATAACTGTTTTTCTTCTTTGTCCAAAGACATGTCCTAAATTTATTTATTTTTATTTTCAATAATATTAAAAAATATAAATCTTAATTTATTTTTTATGTTAATTATATTTTTTTTCCATAAATATTATTTTTGGTTTATTGTCACAACGTGCAATAGGAACGTACTATTATTTTTTAAATAAATTGCAATCCTGTTTTTTTCTTAGATTTATACCTTTTCTATTAATTAGCTTTTTATTTTTTCTATTAATTAGTTTTTCAAGCACCAAAACATCTTTCAATTTGGATTTTAAGATCATGCTTTATAGGTTGTATTTTTCATCTAATGTACTTTCTTATCAAGTTTTGAAGAAAGTTAGAAAATTAACGGTTAGTAAGGTGATTAATTTAAAAATAAATTTAAGACTATGCCTTCTTAGATGGATGTTTAATTTCATGTCCTTAATAAAGTTAGAAAATCAAAGGGTTGTTCAAGTAAATAATCTAAAACTATGCCTTTCAAAATGCATTGATATTGTTTTTATTGAATTATGTTATTTACGAAAGTGCTAGATATTTGATGTAAATATAATAAAATACTATAAAATTTATAATGTACTATAGATTTTAATTTAACTTTTAAATATAAGTTATATATAGTGTTTTGAAAAAAAAATGAAGTATTCTAAATAAATTTTATTTGGGACCCAGACTTAGCACGGGCGTTTGTTGCTAGTTTTTACTTTTATAAAGCATCTAACATTAACAATTGCACTTAGTGGGAGAGAATAACACTACATAAATTCATCTTTTCTTATAAATACAGGGCTCGTTTCATTAAATCCAAATTGATCATGACAATAATCAACGCCTGTAACCGGTTATGATTTATCCAATCCATACATGACCCGCCATTAGATCGTTGAAGTTTCAAAATACATAATAATGCTTCATGTGTAGGGGGTGTAGAAGAAATATTGGGAGAATGGGCAAATATAAAAAAAATATTTTAATTTTTAAAATTCGTGAGGGAGGAAGGATGTTTGGCTCTATGTAAAAGAAATATTGGGGAAGGGCCAAATGTAAAGAAATATCTATATATTAATTTTTAAAATTTGTGTGGGGGTATTTTAAACTTTTTCAGATATTGGTGGGGGCTTCAGTCCCCAGGCCAGAAATCAGTGACCCACACAGATCATTACACTTTTTTCAGCGCTGATTGAGGATTTGAACTCGCGTCCGATTGGATTTGATATCATATAAAAAAATTTTAAAGAAGTTGGGCAGTTAAAAGAGGTTAGGCCTTCAAGATTTAGGACATGCTCAGAGCAATTTCCTCAGTTTTTCATTATATAGACGCATGGTTTCTTTCTTTTACAGATTGTGTAAATACATATTTCGAAGCAGAATAGCATAAGATCTGATTCACAACTCAAGCTATCTCTATGTATACCCAATTACTTTCTATTGTGTTGTCTAATTGACCTTGATTTGTATTTTGAGAATTGCATTATTACTTAGAATCTAACATGATGGATTGTTGCACTGCCTTTGTAATCAACCTTTTTAAACTTCTCTTGTTCTATAGGTATGTGACAGCCTATACGTGACGTGTGATGACCTGTGTGGCCATCCTTATCACTCACCCTCAATCAGGAGGTGGCAGCATATGCACTCTGAGCTTGTATGGTAACTATCAAAATGAATCTTTTGAAAGAGGCTTTGTGAATATATCTGCAATTCAATTTGTAGAACCCACAAATTGGATAGCAAGATCGCCAAGAACAACTTTTTCTCGCACAAAATGACTCTTTAGGTATACTCCAATGTCTCTGAGAATACACAAGATATCCATGTTAACTCAGTAGTTACAAAGGCAAGTGCATGCTATATTTTGCTTTTGCACTAGACGTGTCATGCACCGAAATCCGAGATCCTTGGGACCCTTAGATTCCGTAGGGCAACGGTCTCACTTAGCACACGCGGGGTCATATCATGCAGTGGAACATTTCAACACACATATCATGTAAAACAAAGTCAATTAGTCTAAATAGTTCATTAATGTCATTGTAGTAAAACATTCTAATAACAAAGATAAATGAAAATATCATTAAAATTTTATCCAATAAATTAAATATAACACAATCAACTAAATCAACTACTAATTAAAAAGCAACTAAATGCTAAGATATGGAATGCCGCTCAAAGATTACCTACATTCTTGAAAGCAAACTATCAATTACACTATCAACTTCGAATCTGAAAAAAGAAAATACCATAGCAAGCACATGAATATAAAACTCCACAAGTAATCAAACTATAAAGCCATAGCAAATGATTTTACAGTCAATATTTGTCAGCAATTCGGGCTACGGTGGATGAGTACGGACATTTCAGGTGTAAATGTAGAAATATGTGAAACTATATCAATTGATGTGATATTTTGAGCAATAGTAACAATCAGTCAATTCTCACAGATAGATATAAATGCTAGAACGAATTATGGGGCAAATATCCTTATCAAAGATGGGCATATCTTTGGTAATAAATCCATATAACGTGCTCGCCAGAACTAGGCCTTGACCAAACAAGTGTACCTTGTAGAGTTAAGCCTTGACAAGGTGCGCAACTACAAACCAAGACAAACGAGTGAACTGCAACTCGTATTCCTACACTATCATATCACCTTGCTTTAACAGCTCAAACTCCGCGAGCTTCTGGGCCTTGATCGGGAATGAACTTCTCGTTAAACTCCTTCTTGAATGTAGTTCATGCATCCCCCTTATCTCTCATGGTGTAACTTGTCTTGACAGTTGTCCACCATCTCTCTGCCACATCTCTGAGTATATAGGCTGTCAACTTCACCTCTACCTCCCAATGCTCTAGATGACCTCAAAGATCTTCAACTAAACTAAGAACTCATCTGCCTGCATGGGTTCCTCACTCTCGAGAATCTCTGGCGAGTTCCTCTTCATGAACGTCTTGAAGAGATCGTTGGGATCTACCTCGCTCGGTGGCATGACCACTCGGGCTAGCGAAGTGGCCCTTTGCATCACCTCTAGAATTTGGGCTTGGAAGGTTGCTTAGTCATCCCTTTGTTTGACCCGCTCCTCATCTTGCTTCTGATGGTTCTACATATGTTTTGCTTGGTTCTCTATTTGGGTCTTCTGAGACTGCATGAAGGGTTGGAGGAGTTGTAAAAACCCGTCCCTAGAAATACCTATTGGGACCCAGTTTGACCAAAGTCAACCCTAGGTTATCCTAGTTAATAGGTGATTAGCATGAGTAGTTAGTAATTCTCATTCATTTAGCATATTTTATAAGATTAAGACCCTTAAGACAAAAGTGTTTTAGTTATAGGGCCTCTAATAAAAACCTAGGCCCAACAAAAAATGTACAAAAAGAACTATCCAGGATAAATGTGGAGGCACTAGTGTGTGGGTCATGACGACTCAACTGATGTCGTCTTCACACCACTTGAGGAACTCATCAGGCTAATCTGCCTGAATTGTCTTTGTCTCCTTCTCCTAGAGGTAGGTTGTCTCTATATCTATGCACCAAGAGTAGCATCATCAAACTATGCATAGCCGACAGGTGGATATACTTAAATAACAATGGATATGCAATATCAATGTGAAGTAAAGAAAAATTGATCATGTGAATTCCAATAATAGAAGAACTGAGCATAATTTAATGAGTCTTGATAAACAATGAATCAGATAAGACAATAATTTAATCACAACATCCTAGCAAATAGGAGACAATGGGATATTATCATTACTCTCCCTAATCATACCAAGTTGTGATAAAGAATATACACGTGAGAATAGCCTAAACAAAATGGTACCCGAGGAAAAAAACATGAAAACCTTTTCTTTTATTGGTATCCGATTGTGTACAACCATCTCAAAATCAATTTGGAATCACAAAATAAAGGTCTTAGCACAGTGGTGTCGTACCTGTGTTAAACATTAATAGTTGAGAGGTGACTAGGTCGAAGAATCCTATCATTCCAATCAATGAGGGGCTAGTCTTACCTTGTGTGAACAAGATTCGTCAAACGAAAAAGGAACTACTTTCCATCTATCAGTATCTTAATCAAAGTTCAAACCATCAAAACAATACAGTAATCCTCCCATAGCCTTTATGATCAAAGCTGCCTAGCCTCTACACCTCACCAATGCCAAAACAAACATATGCCCTCTTCGTATGACCCATCACCGTTCAGTCCTAAGGGTAATGAGGTCAACGATGTCCTCGCAACAAACATTGGTGCATCCAATGGTAATGGACATCATCTCAACTCGCTTCACCCTACATCCGACCTGGTTTGTAAACCATACGTTACCAGGAGAATTCGTAAGGATATGTTAGCTAGTTCAAACATCCGTCACTAATTGTCTCCCAATTAGTCCACATTATGTGGTGCCAAAGGTCCCCAAACTAAGCCCATAAACTTGAGTTAAACTCCCCTTTCAAAAAAGAAAGTGGGTACCTACAATATGCAATGAGGTACCTACGACTATTCATAATGGACCTTGCGATTAGCCATGGGCTAATAGTAGCTCGACCGTCCGATCTTCCCTTCAGTTCTACCTTTGTAACCATGAACTACATGGCTAACCTTGATTACACTATAGTCATCTTACGGCTAGCCATGAGGTTCATCATAGAACAAATCCTTTCAATCAGGTTGATACAGGCAATCCTATGTTGCCTTCCTAGAACAGACCCCTTGGGGGTTACGGTTAGCCGTGGAAGTCTTACACCTAACTATGAGCTCCCATGAATTGTAATATGGGGCTCGTTTCGATTTGGAAATAGGGGGATTTAATCCCTTTCTTCAAGTACCTGATAACACAAAAATAAATAGGGCCAAGCCCATTTCAGTTACACTTAAACCTTCCCTTTGTTTGAAATGCACTTAGAGGAGGTAATCCTAGCTCAAATTCACTTAAAAACTTGATCTCTTGGAAAACTGTAACCCACACTCAAAATCCTACACAAATCAAAAGGGAAGAGACTAGTAAGCTAGTAAATCATATTTCTAACCTAACGAGCAACAAACCCTACTACAAATAAATGTACTTACCTAAGGTAGAGAGAGAAGTCACTTGAAAAGAGTATGGGTGAAGTTGTTGGAGCTTGGTGGTGATGATGAAGATGATGAATAGTTCTTAGGAGGCCTTGGATCTTCACTTCGAGCAAATAATCTGGAAAGAGAAAGATAGAAGAAATAAAGATGGGAAAAGATGCAGAGAAAATTAAAGCCAAGTGAAGGGTCACGGTGTTAAAAGGTATGGGAAAAGGTTTAGTGAAATTACAGTTTACTCCTAGGTCAACTTCTACCTGGAATTTAAAGTTCTTCGACGCATCAGATTGAAACGCGACAGAGGAAAAAAGTTTAGGAAATTAGGTCATCCACCCAATGATCCCAAAATCAAGGAAATTGAAAATATAATGAAAAACCCCTCAAAACTTCCTAAAATGTCAAAACACCCCTAATATGACCAAATGAACTCGGGATGCGATGAAACTTCACAGACATGATCCTAACAGTAAACCAAAGTCGTTTAACCTCTAATCATGCTTAATTAACTAAAAGTTCAATTAACTAATACTTATAACACTACTAAGGGTCTAGACCTTACACCTAACATCCATTAGATTTGTTGTGTCTACATTTTCAAAGAAACTATTAGTGGGCCAAGCATTATTGGGGAAATTTTAAAATAGGGCTCACGTTTTCCTGAAGTTTCAAATCAGGTCAAAATAAAACTAACATTTCTAATCGGGCCTTAAATTTTCCATTTACCTTTCAAATCAAGACATCCCACCAGAAATTAAATTTATCGGTGACATTTTCCTCTATATTTTCAAAATACCAAAAATACCCTTAATCTTTTCCTCTTCCTCCCTCCAAACCACCATCCTTCTTACGGACGATACCCCTTGGTGTGGTCGTGAGGGCATTGATCAGAGAGAGATCTGTGATGGAGTAGCTAGAGAAGGTTTGAAAGACGGGTTTTTTTGTGGGTTCTAAAGCGTGTCAACGGTGAGTGCGGGGTTAAGGATGGAGCGGATGTGGTGGAGGACAAGTCGAAGAGGCGGATGGCTTCAACAAGGTCGTTGTCTGAAGAGGCGACGAGGGAGCTGACGACGACACTCCATGCCTTGAGGTGGGGGAGGCAACCGGAGCGAAGCATGGATTTGACGATGGAGGCGGCATAGGGATGGCACTGGACTTGGAGGAGGAGACAGTGAGGAGGCCGAAGGAGTTGACGTCAAGGTGGTGGAGTTGGCGCTCATCGCGGAGGCGGCTAATGGGGGGAGCGGGCGCGATTGAGGGAGAGAGTGGTGTTTTGGCGGGGGAGTTAGGCGACGAGAGGCGAGTGAGGCATACAGAGTTTGGGAGGGTTGCGGATTCGGCGTAGACGGGCCATGTTTCTTCTATATTCCTCTTTCGGAGTGAAAGGAGGAAGGAGGTTATTGTATACTTTTTCTTCATGTCTTGTGTTGGGGGAGACAAGGGTTGGTGGTGTGGGCTCTGAGATGAGGATGCCAGAGGTGGGTTTGTGAGCGGTGGTGATGGGTTATGGGGGGATGTTGTAGATGGATATCCATCGTTCTTAGGGCATCAAGGTTGCCGACGGAATTGATGCCGGATAGGGTTGAGCGGTCAGCACGTAACTGTATTTGTGGAAGGTGTTGTACTGCTCATTGAAGAGGAAAGGGGGATGGAGGAGTTATGGATACAGCCGACCAAATCACCGGAAATGGTTAAGGGCATTTTGGGGCATTTTAAAAGGTATATAGGAAAAAGTTCTTGAAAAACTTAATTTTTTACCGGATGTCCTGATTTGAAATGTAAATAGAAGACTTAAGTCCTCATTTGAAATGTGAGTTTTATTTTTTCCTGATTTGAAATCTGGTCAAAACTTGAGCCCTATTTTGAAATTTTCCCGATTCATCATGCATGAGTGACTCCCTCCATTTCTATCCAAACAAGAGAAAATTAAGGCAAGTTCATCACGTGCTTTAGATAGAATCTAATCTAATGGAGGCCATCTTACGTATTTGAATAATAATTTGTAGGTTGATCATCACAAGGGATCTTAGAGCTAACGACCGGATCGGATATTGAAAAGGCAGGCCCCACAATGTATTGTGGATGGGGCATTGCACCATACTACAATGCAACGTTGCTGCATTATAGCCCTGCCCCCTCTTCAAACAACATCTCTCCCTCTCCCTACCCAATTTTTGGAACTTAAATTTTTAAAAAACTTAGAGCGGGGATGACCAAGCCTTTGATGCTAAATATTTTCGAGTACCTAGCATTGATATCACCATCCATTACATGTAAAATATTACCTTTTCCGTTCCATGTTGCTAATGGTCTGCCCGTCTTCCTATCCTTAATTACAAAACCGGAGTAACTGAATTTGAAAATACATTTTTCATCTTTACTTAACTGACTTACTGATGGTAAAAAAAATTTAATAGAAGGTACCTCCTCTGACCCAAATGGAGATGTTAAAGAAAAGGGAAATAGATTGGTCTCAACACCCACCACCTTTGATGATTTTTTTTTTTAGAAGACCACTGCATGCGTTTGATGTTGGTGATGTGTGTGTTGGAATAATTGGGTGTCAGGTACACAAGGCCACACGCCAATGGTAACCTCACATGGTTTCAAACCTGTGATTAACTCACCCAGTTTTTTAACCATATGTAAATCTTACATCAATAACATTGTAAAATGTTAGATTATACTTTTAAATACAAGTAAAAAATTATATGAAACTTATGTTGATTCCTTAGAAAAAATTGTTCCAAATATTTATATTATGAGAAATAAATCTAAACCTTTTTATCAAGCCACCTCGGCTTTAAGTTGACTTAAGCTGGGACTTACTATGTAACAAGGTTAGGTCAAACCTAGACCTAGTTTAGTGTTTTTTTTTTTTTTTTTAAATTCTCCATCCTTTGTTTGAAACTCATTCACTCGACAGAAATCATAGGACTGTAATTAAAAATTACAAGCAGTTGTGTGCTGTGTGCTGTTGCTTCTCTTCTTTCTTCTTCATTCAAGTACAAATTTTCTCAAATTTATTCAAAGAAATATTCCCACACAAGAAAATTTCATCATATGATAATCATAAGTTCTAGAACATGCCAAGTCTTAATTACCTTTTAGTTGAAGCAACTCCTGGATCAATAATTCAATGTTGGTGTGAGAAGATCCACCCTCCTTTATACCAATTTCAGCACTCTCTTTCCAGTTCAAGGCCGCCTTCTTCATGTCTTTCCCCTTCTCTCCTTCCACTACTTCCTTAATAAGAACACCAATCTCCTCTCTCTTTGCATTGCTATCAATCTCCATGCCCACACCCCACTCATTGCAAGCATAACGGCAGTTCGTTTGTTGATCACCAAAGAAAGGCCAACAGATCATGGGCACCCCAAATGATATGCTCTCCAATGTAGAGTTCCAACCACAGTGCGTTAGGAAAACGGTGATCGAAGGGTGGGCCAGCACCTCCTCTTGTGGGCACCAACTTACTAGCATTCCCCTTCCTTCAATCCTATCCATGAATTCTTGTGGCAGAATTGTTTGACCACCTTTTACAAGATCAGGCCTAATAACCCACAGGAATGGATGGTTACTATCTGCGATAGCCCATGCAAATTCTAACAACTGCTGGGCTGTTGTGATGGTTGTGCTCCCAAAATTCACATAGATGACTGAAGCAGCTTCATGGCTATCTAGCCATTTTAGACATTCGATCTCTTCTTTCCACATGCTCAATTTAACTGACTTAAACACATTTTCTGATAAAAGACGACGCTGTAGCAATAGAGGGCCTACCGAATAGATGCGAGCAGGAAACATTGATCTGAAGCCATGCAAGACTTCACGTTCTAAACTGTCAAATGTATTGAAAATAACCATGGGCGCCTTCAAAGCATTTTGAGCTTCATTTGCCACAAAGTTTAGCATGAAGTTGTCAAGGTCTGTGCTTCCAAGAAAGCTTCCAAGATCTCTGAGTCGAATGTCTCTCATGCCTGGTATCCAATCAATGGTAGTGTCTAGATAGCCCTTGCTAGTGTAACTCTCATCTACATTCTCAGAGAAAAGGGCATAGACTGTGAGTTTTTTTAACTAATAAAACAGAATGACCAACTCATGTTGTGCATATCATGCATCTTTAATATTTTTCTAATATAATAGGTTAGTGTAAAAGGTTAAGATGTCATAAAAATGAAACCCCATATGGGGCCACTTTGACATTTGACTAGAACCAATTTGATGCTTATCCTTAACGACCGTTGGACTGAATCTCTCTCTCTCTCTCTCTCTCTTTTCTCACTTGATAGTGGAGCCCAACTGATGGTTCATCCTAATGATCCACACAGGGACCCCCTGGATGTCAACAGATCCCTAGATTTGCACCCATCCAAGTGACCAAACCTTTTGATCAACTATACAAACTTTTGTCAGGTGTGAAGTTTGTGGACCATTGGTCAAGGGCTTAAGATGATCAGGTGAGCCTCCAATTCTTTCGATCTCCTTGGACCCATCTCTAGGCGGGCCAAATAGAAAGGTGCTAGGGTGATCATCGTGGCACCTTGGGGCCTCACTCTATACCACATCAATTCATAGAAAGGTGGGGATCAAAAGAACTAGATGTGACCCAAGTGTGTGCAAGATTTCATGTCCATCAAATCTTCTCCTAACCCTTCCATCAAAGTTCAATGGTTTTAGAATCCATTGTTTTTTTAATTTTAATCTGACAGGTCAATCTCATTTGGACCACGGTAAAAAAATATGGGATCAGGTAAATTCTTGGGTGGTGGTATTTTGTGTACCATTCAAATTGATCATAAGTCTTTTTTGGTTCTTCCCTAGAACCACAGGCAGGGAAGAACCAAAAATAATATATCTACATATAGAAAGAAGAAAGTGTAAGAATTATGCGGTGCTCAACTCAATACAACATATAGCTAATAGCCACACATAACTCACATCAGTTCATTGTGATGTTCATTATGATGAGAATATCTCATTCAAATCATTGATTCCAACTGATAGAAGAGAACCCTCTCATGCAACAAAAATGCTCCAAACAAACAGGCCCTCTGGAAACAATGGACAGTACAGGAATGTTAGCACGATGGTTCAATAAGAGCTTTCAGACTTGACTTTTTCATAGACCTGTCAGTGTTGACTTGACCAACACTTGACCTTTTCATTGACCGGCAGGCATAGGCTGGCATGGTGCAAAGCTGGGAGAGCATGGGCAACGGTATGCCTGCCCATATCGATGGAGGCTAATTGCATCTAGTCCATCGATCACAGGTATCTTTCGCTGCACTATGTTCGTACAACAAACTGGTATAAGAGGAAAGATAGCCCAGACCAAAGTGGACCATGTTCCTGATCAGGGATCAGGTGTTGCACGAGCGATATCTAGATCGCTCGGATTGTGCGATTGACGGATCCAGGTTGGAGATACCCTAGACCATGTGCCGGTGAGGTAGAAGAGGCGGAAAGATCATGATACAGATCTTTGCCTCTGGCCGGAGCACACTCGGAGGTGGGTTGCAGGTCTGATATGGCTGGTGTGATGCAGAAGAGGCGGAGAGATCATGATATAGATCTTTGCCTCTGACACACGATTCAGATAAGGAGACAAAGGAAAAGTCATCTCTTTCAACTTTTCGATTCAATCGATTCAGATCAAAGATGAAGAATTTAAAAAGAAAAAAAAAAAAAGAATGAGACTTTGCCCTGTTGCCCAAGTTGCAAAATGATTGTGACATTGAGCTGCTTGAAGGTTTGTTCTTGGATTTCGGTTGAGGCGGGTTTTGCAGAGACGGGGGATACAGGCTCCGTTAGTGCACCGCAGCCGAAGAAGGAACTAAATCGAAGGAGGAAGTTTGGAACTCCAGAGTTCTGCAAAACAGCAGAGATCCTGGAGCAGATGGCTTGTCGGAGAAAGATCAGAGGTGGGCCACGATTCCGAGAACTGAAGAAGCAGAATGGAGTAGATCCATGATCTCTGGTGGGCCACCGGAAGCTGCAGTGGATCCTATTGCAGAATGAAAAAGTGCTAGTATCGGTGCAAAAAGAGATCTCAATGCGATCACAAGGTGGGCAACTGGTAGTTTCAGAGAAGAAACCGAGGCAAACTTTGGTTCCGTTTTCTGCAACAGAGAATCAGTCTCTGTTTCTTGATTGGAACCGGAGTGGAGTTTCTGATCTTTGTTGTTTTTCCGTGCAGTGAACGGAGAAGGGAAACAGAGAGGGAAGAAAGGCCCGCCGCTGCCGTCACCTTTGCATGTCGCTGTTAGGTTATTTTTTTAGTGTCCAAAACTCTAGTCTCTTAAGTTCTAATTCTTTTTATAAAAAGTCTCGGAAGACAGAAGATTGGAAGGACTCAGAAAGTTGAAGAAAATATATTGGTGTTGAATTTCCGGATCAACCAGAATGAGGTCTGCTCGAGCGATCATCTCATAGAAAGCCCAAATACCTGACAGAAGAGAACTTGTGCTGAGACAGAACCTCATCCGCTCGAACGAATGGTGGGTTCGCTTAAGCGAACTGGTGCGCTGATTTTGAGAAAGTCTCCTAATCATGATTTTATTAGTGTTTCTCTTAAGATTATGTTTTCCAATTTGAGTCCTACTGGTGCACTAAGTCTTAGGCACGAATTTGGGGTTATATATAGGGTGTTTCTCTCAACCCTAGAGAACCACAGAGACCACCACTACTCTCATTAATCTGAGTCAGAAATATTTTAGAGAGAGTTTATTCTCTAGAGCTTTTGAGAGACTGTTCTGAATGGCTACTCTAGAGGGTTATTACTGCTTCTATCTATATTGTAGAAGATTGATCATCTTGATTGTCAAGGTGTTAGAAGATCAAGTAAGGAGAACGGGGCACGGTAGATGTCGTCTCAATAGATTCTTTGCAAGAATAACTACAATCCTTAGGTCGAGGTACAGACTGAGGTAAATGAGCTTGTGAGTAAATCTTGTAACTGTTTATGAACTATTGATTTTTAAATCGTGGTTTTTCTCCCTGGACAGGGTTTCCACGTTAAATTTTATGTCTGTCTTCTTGTGGTGTGTGCTTGGTAGATAACTAGTTCTATATTGCATGATTGGTTTATTTTCGCTGCATTGTTTGGTTAAATTAAGAATTAGTAATACATTCTAATAGCACCTAAAGAGAATGTCAATTGGTATCAGAGAGGGTTGCACTATTTTATTGTGTTGATCCAAATTTTACAAAAATGGATATCTACCGCGAAGGCACTTCAACCAATAAGCCTCCTCTGTTGGATAGTAACAATTATGCTTGTTGGAAAGTCAGGATGGTTGCCTTCTTGAAAACCATAGATCTAAAAGTTTGAAAAGTCTATTGTGAATGGCTATTCCTTACCCACTATTATTGTTGATGGGGTAACTGGACCCAAACATGACGATAAGTGGACTAAGGAAGAAGAGTTGGCTGCAAATTGCAAATCTAGAGCTTTTAATGCTATTTATAATAGAGTTAGCATATCTGAGTTTCGTAGAATTTCTACATGCACTACTGCAAAAGAAGCATGAGATATTCTGCAGACAGTAAATGAAGGGACTGACACCGTCAACCAATCAAAACTTCAGAAATTGTATACAGCCTTTGAAACCATAAAGATGGAGGAAGATAAAACTTTTGATGAGTTTAATTCAAAGCCAAATACAATTGTGAATAATACTTTTACTTTGGGAGAGCCAATTCCTGAAAATAGAGTTGTGAAAAAAATTCTGCGGTCTCTTTCAAAACGATTTGATGTAAAGGTTGTGGCCATAGAAGAGAATAAAAATCTGAATATTCTCAAAGCTGATGAATTAGTTGGGAACCTTCAGACTTTTGAAGCAAACTTAAGACCTAATGAAAAATCAAAAGCCAAAAGTATTGCTTTGAGAGCCTCTAAAGAATCATTCAAGAAAATTGGTAGTGATTCTGATTCTGATTCTGAGGAGATAGATCCCCAAGTTGTTGGTCAATTTATGAAGCAATTTCAGTTGTTTATGACGGGGAAGAAAAGTGATCTAAAAGTCCCTAAAAACTTTATAAAGAAGAAATCTTCTAAAGGAACTTAATGTTTTGAGTGTCATGGTTATGGACACATTGTTAGTAACTGTGCTAACAAAAAACCAAGAAAGAAGACTCTCAATACAACTTGAGATGAAGAATCTTCTGAAAAAGAAAGAGAAGCAAAAGATCCTGAAGATGATCATGTGAATGACAAGTTTGTGGCATTTATGGCAACTTCAATTTCTGCTACTCCATAAGTTTCTGATGATGAGACTGATCATGATGTCAATGAGTCAGAGACAAAACATAATTGGCAACCTGAATACAATATATTGTTTGCAAAGACCATGAAGTTGCTAAAGATGAATGAAAAAGTAGCTATAAGCTAGAAAGAATCTGAAGAGCAAAATGTTTCTTTAAAAGCTGAATTGTCGGAAGCTCTTACAAAAGTGAGTCACTCAGAGGCAGAAAATAATAAATTGGCAGATGAATTGACTGTTGAAGCACAGAAGTATGGTTTGATGACTCACGATATGAAAACTTTGAAAGTTAAAAATACCGACTTGCAAGGAAGACTCAAGATGGTTTTTTCTGAATTAGAAACAAGCAAGGCTTTCCGCAACAGGATGAATACTGAGTCTAAAAAACTTGATGACATTCTGAGCAGTCAGAAGGCAAAGACTAACATGCATGGCATTGGCTACATTGACGAGACATCTACATCAAAAGCCAAAGGTTTTAACTGTTTTGTTCAAAATTCAGTCGCTACTAATCCTACTGTCCATGTTACAAATACAGTTGCTGAGAAGAAGAATGTGTCACATCCTGAACGAATTCCAACTGGCCATCACTGTGGAATTAAAGGACACATTCGACCCCATTGCAATAAGCTGCGAAAGTCACCAAACCAAAAGCAATGGAAAAGGCAGAAGGAAGAGTCTCCAATGAAAACCAAAGCTGTCTGGGTCAAAAAAGAAAATCTTTCATCTGTTCTTGTACACACTTTGCCGAACTATCTGAATATGCAAGTGTGTGTACCAAAACTTCATCACCCCTAATCTACTAGATCAAGCCCACATCTCCAGTGCTGATACGAAGATCAATTTGAGAGGGAGCTGTAGTATCTAGATTGACAGAAGCTGCTTGCAGAATCTTGTTTGTCAATTATTGACAAAAAGGGGCAGAATATTGAAGTTAGGGGGAACTTGGGGGTGAATAGTATAAAAAGTTCAGTTTGAGTCAGAGACAATGTAGTTTTTTGTAATTTTTTTATTGTACTAATTTTTTTTTTTAATTTCAATGTATTTTGAGTTTCATTTTGGGTAGATCAAATTGTATTGTCTTAGGGAGTTTTGTCCATGAATTGCCAAATGGGGAGATTGTTAAGTTTTTTAGTGTTGGCTAAATTCATTGGTTGGACAAAACTCTGGGTCTCTTGAGTTCTAATTCTTTATAGAAAAAGTCTCTGAAGATAGAAGATTGGAAGGACTCAGAAAGCTGAAGAAAACATACTGGTGCTGAATTTTCGGATCAACCCGAATGAGGTCCGCTTGAGCGATCATCTCCTCCGCTCGAGCGAAGTCAAGATAGAAAGCCCAGATGCCTGACAGAAGAGAACTTGCGCTGATACAGAACCTCATCCGCTCGAACAGATTGTGGGTTCGCTTGAGCGAACTGGTGCGCAGATTTTGGAAAAGTCTCCTAATCATGATTTTAGTTGTGTTTCTTTTAAGACTTTGTTTCTCAATTTGAGTCCTACTTGTGCACTAAATCTTAGGCGCGAATTTGAGGCTATATATAGGGTGTTTCTTTTACCCTAGAGAACCACAGAAACCACCACCACTCTCGTTAATCTGAGTCAGAGAAATTTTTAGAGAGATTTTATTCTCTAGAGCTTTTGAGAGATTGTTCTGAATGGCTGCTCTAGAAGGTCATTACTGTTTCTATCTTTATTGTAAAATATTGATCATCTTGATTGTCAAGGTGTTAGGAGATTAAGTAAGGAGAACGATGCACAGTAGATATAGTGTCAGTAGATTCTTTGCAAAAATAACTTCAGTCCTTAGGTCGAGGTACAGACTGAGGTAAAGGAGCTTGCAAGTAAATCTTGTAACTGTTCGTGAACTATTGATTTCTAGATCATGATTTTTCTCCCTTGATAAGATTTCCACATTAAATATTGTATCTTTTTTCTTGTGGTGTGTGCTTAGTAGATAATTAGTTATATATTAGCTAAATTATTTGGTTAAATTAAGAATTAGTAACTCATTCTAGTAGCATTTAATGGGAATTTCAGCCCCCGATGCCGGCTGCGCGGCCAGGAGGAAGGAGAAAACAACAGGGCATTGTCTTCCCTGTTACAGAACGAGCTACCAGAGGAGTTGACAAACGATCCAGACTCGCAGCAGATCCACTGCTCTGCTGCTGCGAATACCGGAGGACGGCGTTGCTGCTTGTAAAAGACGATCCAGGCGCTGTTTGGAGAGGAGATCGGAGCCGAAGACAATCCACTTTGGGTTCTCGGTATTCGATTTGGTGCGCCTCAGCGATCAGGAGAAACAGAGAAGTCCGATATTCTCTTACCGGTCGAGACAGAGAACGTCCGGATCACTCTGTTGGTCTCGAACACCATCGTCGCCTGAGGAACCGCCATCACCGGTTCTGTTGCGCTGCCGGAACGGGAGAAGAAGTGCCGCCTGCACTGTGCGAGGAATCGCAACAACAAACAGCGACTTGCTTTTTCGTTTTCGATGGGCCCCACTGCACCCAGTCGCCGGAGCCATCGCCGAGCTCCGTCTCCCGTCGCCGGTCCTGCTCGATTGCATCACCGGAGAAGAAGCTGCGCTGTTGCCGTGGAAGGAAAAGACGGCAGGGGGCTTTTTTTCTTTTTTTCAGACTCTGGTTCTGAAACAGAATGAAGAAGAAGAGCAGCATGGCTGCTGTAAATCAGTTCTGCCTAAACAGAGTGGAAGAACTGGGCCTCGGTTCTGCTGCAGAACAGAACAGCGACTGATGGAGAGACTTGCAGAAAGAAAACTACCCAAGCAAAGCGAGGATAATCACGAGAGAGAGAGAGAGAGAGACTGACTTCTGTCAAGTCATGTGAGAAAGAACCAAAAAAAAAAAAAAACCAAGAAAAGGGCGAACAGGGTCCTTGTCTTAGTCCTGCAGCATGGAAGAGAGAAGTTTCTTGACAGCCTTTATTTATCACATGGGTGATGGGACACAACATTTATTTGATTAATTATTAAAAAGGAAAAACCTTTCGATCGAGACATTTGTCTTGGATCACCATCTGAATGCCTACTGTTCTGGGAGACAAGAGTTTTGAAAGAGACAAAAAGGTGATGGAGACATGTGTGCATGGCGGTTTAAAGCACCAAGTGAACTGGTGTTCCCCACATTGTTTGTTTTTTAGACCAGGCCAGAACGGGTTTGGGTCAGGTTGGCCTGACCCGAGTGCAGAACTCCAGCAGCAGGTAAAGAGATGACGTCAGCAGTGACGTCAGCAGTGGTAGAACGAGTTTGACCAGATCCAACGGCCAGAATTCATGCTGTGATATCGTAGTCATCCGGAGTCCGATTTGAAATCTAATTGAACCTACGGACTCGTGGTGAGTAGAACTACGTTGTTGTCAAAGAAGGTTGACTGTTCAACGATCAACAAGAAAGTTTGACTGTTTGAAGTGCAGAAATTTGTTTTTCCGATATCGGAGCCATCCAAAATCAGATTTCGGATCCGTTTCGTCCGGCGTGCTTGTGGTAATGAGATCTACGCAAGTGAAGCATGATATTGAGTAATCCAACGGAAGATTTTCACCGATAGGAGTGCAGAAAATTATTTTTGCGAAATCGGAGTCATGCAAAGTTGGATTATATATCAATTTGTTCCTGTGAACTTGTAACGACAAGATCCACGAGGCTAACGACGGAGAATGATGGTTTGACAGGTAAAACTTAGTTGACTCAGAAACCAAGTGGTTCATGGTGGTAGTGATGGATTCAAGCATTACTAGCCATATTGAAGTATTGATGTCATGAATGAAGAGACTACTCCACGAGTTTTAGGCAAAGCTCGAAAGCTTATGACGGTTGATTCACGTCATGGAAAGCGTAGATCCACATCAAATGGATCGGGTAGGAGCGGACATGCCAAAGCAGATGGAAAAGAATAGTTCTCACGCTATTCTGGTTATTCCTATCGTAGTTTCAGTAGAGATTGGTCCCATGATGGTGGATCTATTCTTATGAGAGACAATGCGTACTTGAGCATTGGGATAGGAAGTATAGATCCAAATATTTGATGGGATTGTTCGATCCCACAGATGTGATGTATGATCCTAATTTGCAAAGAATTGGATTTCTTTGAATACATTAGACTCCAAAGGCTGTAAGTGCACTACAGTAGGTGGAGTTGGGAAAGGTGATAAAGGAAGCATTGGTCATCATGAAGGGTGAGATAGTCAGAAATCTCTACAGGTTGATAGAGGATAGTCAAAAATCTCTACAGGTTGATAGAGGATGCAATTCCAAGTGGAGCAGTGAAAGAGACATCGGATAGCACTAGGAGGAAAGATATTGTTTAAGTGGAGCTAGGTGTGTCATCTAACGGTAATCCAGGAAGACTTGAACGGATGGTAATTTCCTCGGCAATGGTCAAGGCAGGTTCAGGTTTAGAACCGGGTTGGCTCGACCTATTATCAGCAAAAGCCCATCTAGCGAAGAAGTAATTTGCAGGTGATAAAATCATACCTACTTCAGCAAAGGAGTGGTCAAACATTACAGATTTGACTAGGATGATAGATCGGATAGCAGAGAATTATTTCTTCGTAGAGGTACAAATAATTGGGGTGTTTGAAGGCTGGTTGTGAGTGATTTAAAATCACTCAGATTCGTCAAAGAATTCGAGCGTCATGCTCAAGGTGGAGTTTGACGAGAACAGGAACTTTGGGACAAGTCAAAGTTCGAATGCTGGTTCAACATGTCAGAATGTTAAAGAAAGAAGACTACGTTATTGGTGCAGGGACGTACCACTCAGCGAGTTATGCGAAGACATTGCCGATTTTTTATCTCCTGGTGGTTATAAGAAATGCATGCCAGTGTGGAGATTGTTGGGGTTATGTCTTGTATTCCGGGTTAACCGGATGGGTTCATTGGTCAGCCAAGGACCAAGTTGAGGTTAGGGTATTATGGTAATTGTACCAGGGCTTTCTTTGGAGTAAGAAAGTGAAAATGATAAACATCATGTAATCTGTAACCCTAGACCTTGAGAAAGAGAGAGTGTAATCTCTCTTGCCCATGGTGTTACCTACATCACATGGTGGAGATGATGAGAGAGTGAGAGTCTCTGTAAACCTTTGCGTGTTATAGCGAAGATGATACCATCTCCGAGAGTCAGACGTCCTAGGAAGGAGAGTGCATCTATCTCCTCCCGGGATACAGGGGACAGTCAGACTGTATAGCATATACAACATATAGAGCAATAGATGCAGCAGACAGGTGGACCGTAGAGAGAAAGGAAGCCACCGGTTAGATACGGTTTTGAGGATATGTCGACGTACTCGTCGACATCAGACAGTGGTCGTGATGATATAGTTGCATATGCAATGACAACTGAGTCTCTTGAATGAATGGAAGGGCTGGAAAGTAGTCAACAGACAACAACTATGACTGAAGAAATGGAGTCTCTTGATAAGGAAAATCAGGCCATCGGATGCAAGCGTTTCACGAGGAAGAGGAAGGATCTTCCAGTGCATGTAGAGCAAAGTTCCAAGTTCCTGATAATGGATGCAGGTTGAAGAAATCATTGTATCGGTTGAAGCAACCGTCTGGACAGTGGTACAAGCGATTTGGTGCATTCATGGACACACATTCTAGTAACGAAGTTCAAGTCTACTTGGACTTGATCGGTGTGCTCAGTTCCTGAGTGCCCTAAGAGGCAGATGAAGACGGTGAGACGTATGCTGTGCTATGCGAATCGACTCCTAGGTTCGCCAAGGTGGAGATTTGTTAGCATAATGGCTCAATAGGAGCTGTCAGTGTTGACTTGACCTTTCCATGGACCAGCAGCATAGGCTAGCTGATAGCAGGAATGGTGTAAAGCAGGGAGAGCATGGGCAACGGTATGCCTGCCCATACCAATGGAGGCTATAAAATAAAGGCCTCTATTGCTGTGAATGTGTGTGGAAGAAAGAGAGGAAGAGAGATATAATGTGGTGACTGGGGGTGAGGGTGGGGTTTGGGGTGAAGTTAGTTTAGGTATTATAGGATGTGCAAAGAAAATTTTGAAATGCTCAAACTTCAATGGTGGGTGTAGAGAGAGAGTGCAAAGTAAAATGCAGTGTGGATTTAGAAGCTATCCAAAGTCATCACTTTTTGGCCAAAAAAAAAAATTCCTTATCATTAATTATCAATTAATGTGCTTCTTTATAATTTTTTGGTAGAAATCCCTCACGTGTATATATATATATAGGGAGATACTTATATGAAAAATATCTCTCACCTTAAATGAGAGATTCGGTGGGGGGCCTCACATTTAAGTTGTTAGCATTGAATATGGATGTGATGGCCCCCACCCAATCTCTCATTTAAGGTTAGAGATATCTCTCCTAGGAGCATCTCACATATATAAATGAGTAAGGCTCTCCTAAGCTGCAACTCAGCTTATCCTAATCATGGGTATTTTGGTAATTGTACTAAGGCTTTCTTAGGGCTAAAAAATGGAGATTATATATTGATGTAGTCTGTAACGCTAGACTCTAAGAGAAAGTCAGAGTAAGAGCTCTCTCCCCCATGGGTTTTGGAGTTTGCGAAACCACGTAAATCTCTATGTGAGATTTCTCTGTTCTTGTGAGGCTTGATTAATTGTCGATTGCGGTGATTCACGCTTCCTCATACACGCACACAACAAATGGTATGATAGCCCCAACACATGGTATCAGAGCGAGGTTGGAGATCCTCGGGTTTTGAGCGAAGCGAAGTTCCTCAGGTTTTGAGCAAGGTGGAGATCGTTCAGGTCTTTTCAGAGCCTAGGGTTTCCTAGGGCTGAGTTGTGATGCAAGTGACCAACGACAAAGATCGGATTGGATTTGAAGGATGGGGATCTTGTTGGGTTTCCTGGAGGGAAAAAGAAGAGGACCTATTGCTTTGTATCGATATAGAGTATAGGGAGAAAGGTCGAGTTTGATCGTTAACAGTTCACTCTCAGGTCTGTTGATTTATTGTCCATTGACTGTGAAGAAGACTCGAATCCGGACTTGTAGTCACTGAAGAAGACGAAAGAAGTTCTGGTCCCAGGTGTTGGAGACCTTGCAGGGTTGGTGCGCTACCCTGCGGGGTATCACCCAAAGTCCACAATGTCGCTCCATCGGGTGACAGTTCTAAAAGTAGACATGCAAGTGTGATGTCAGATGCCAATACCTTAACACCTTAAGTTGTGCCTCTTACATCATCAATTGATTTTAGTCGGAATGGTAGATCAAGGGGTGTACGATCCTATAGTGGTATTAGAGTCAGTCATGGATTCGAGTTGTAGGAGTATCATGGTGATGGGGGGGGGGGGGGTGCTGTTGGAGACCTTGCGGGATTAGTGTGCTACCCTGTGGGACATCACCCAGAGTCCACAGTGTCGTTTCCTGAGCTAATGACTCTAAAAACATACATGCAGGTGCGATGTCAAATCCTAAGGCCTTAAAACCTTAAGTTGTACCTCTTCCATTACCAATTGATTTTGGTCGGAATGGTAGCGCAAGGGTGTACGATCCTACACTAGGTGAATCAAGGAAGCAAACAGCAAGGCTCTTGGTTGCAAGACCCATCTAAGACCGAAGAAGAAGACAGGCGCAGTTGCAGTTAAATCTACTTGGAGAAAGTAACGAAGCAATCAGTTGTTGCCAGAGAAGAAGCCCAAGATCATAGAAGGACACATGAGTTTCTGATTTTTGTAAAATCTAATTCACTAGAACTGGAGAAGGAGAAGAAAAGAGGCAGGTGGCTTTTGTTGTTAAGAATGAGTGGGTTTCGTTTAGGATTCGAACTGTTGGCTGCCGTCGCTGGATCGGTCGCTGCCGATCATCACCGAAGTTACACATCACCGAAGGAGGCAAGTCTGGGTTGGTTCTTTCGTCACCGGGCTAGAGGAAGACAATAGCCTGGCGTTTCATATTCTAGATGTAGAACATAAACATGGAAAAGAAAACCAAGCCAATACAGGTCTAGTTCGTGCCGGGTTGACCTAACCCAAGTACAATAGAAGCCCAACTGCAACATAGTAGTAGGTTACGTTAGCAACGACATCAGCGCCACGTTGGCATATTTACGGTCAATAGTATTTTCATCGTGATCGACAGCATGATTTATTTCTTCACAATCTTGACCGTCCAGAGTCTGATCGAAGATCTATTTACACCTACGGACTCGTTGTGAGATCTACACAATTGAAAAAAGAGATTGGAAATTCAACGGTCAACAGGAAAGTTTGACTGATCGGAGCACAACAAATTATTTATGCAATATCAATACCTTACAGAGTCGGATTTCAGATCAATTTCTTCCAGCGTGCTCAATGTGATGAGATCTATTGCATGGTGATGAGATCAATAGCAAGGTTATTGGAAGTTGTTTATGTTTCTTTATTGTAAAAGGAAGAAGGAGATACGGCAACACCAGATTGGAAAAAATAATAATAAACAGGTTAGGTTCATGTCAAATTCAAGTCGACGTGACTTTAATATAAAAGCAAGCTCAATCCGTAGGTGTTGTTGACATCATCATGGCAAGGTCAAAGACGCCGAATTTGACCATATTGAAGAGGGTCTGCAGATTCAATGAAACGA
This sequence comes from Camphora micrantha, assembly GCA_003546025.1. NCBI lineage: Eukaryota > Viridiplantae > Streptophyta > Magnoliopsida > Laurales > Lauraceae > Camphora > Camphora micrantha. The sequence goes on along the minus strand of QPKB01000006.1, from coordinate 39,846,275 downwards.
TATTGTTTACATGGGAGACACATGTTGCTGGATCACATGTAATGCCATTCATCTTGCCAAAGCCCAGTTAGTGAAGAAGTAGCGAGTAGGAGCTGATGTCATGCCCACATCAGTAATGGTCAAATAGTGGTTTTGATTGATCGGAGAAAGGGATTTAGACTAGGTCAAATACGGATTTTGACCGTTCAGAAGTAGGGGTTGTTCTACAATTGTGGAGTCCTTAGGACTTGGATTTCTGATCCGTTTTCGCTTGTATGTTAATTGTGAACGGATCTTCATAGGGGTGTGAAGTCAAGGCTGTCTGACAGTTGGATAGTTAGTGATTAAGACATCGACATCACTCAAACCCGTCAATGGATTCAAGCGGGAAGTTCGAGCTGGAGTTTGAATAGAAGAAGAACCTTTCTTAAGGTTAAAGTGCTGGTTCAGCATCTCAGAGTGTTGAAGAATGAACATTACACCATCGATGAAGGGACATACCATTCAGCTAGGTGCGAAAAGACATTACCCCATATTCTTGTGGCTCAACTTGTGCAGGCAAAGGTGGAGATTCTTTGATTTATGTCTCGGTATTCCAGTTTGACCGGATTGGTTCATTGGACTAGCCAATGACCAAGTTTATAAAGTCCTGGGTATTTTGGTAATTGTATCGAGGCTTTCTTAAGGGCTAGGAAAGCGATGATTATATGTTATGTAATTTGTAACCTTAGACTCTGAGAGAGAGTTAGAGTGAGAGCTTTCTCTACTATGGGTGTTGGAGTTTCCAAACCACGTGTGTTTAAATGGAGGAAGTCATTCTTTCTCATGGAAGTAGGCGAGTTTGCCGAACCACATACGTAAATCTCTATATTGTGGATTGCTCGTATGATGTTCGGTCGATCGTGTGTTCGCCCTAATAACTCTACCGTAGGTGTCGAAGTTTTCCAAACCAAGTGTGTCGAATGGAGGAAGGCATTCTTTCTCGTGGAAGTAGGTGAGTTTACCAAATCACATAAATCTTTGTGTTGTGGATTGTTTGTGTGGTGCTTGGTTGATCATATGTTTGTCGTAATAACTCTACCCTGGGTGTCGGAGCTTTTCCAAACCATGTGTGTTGAATAGAAGAAGGCATTCCTTCCCACGGAAATAAGCGAGTTTGCCAAACTACGTAAATCTCTATCTTGTAATATAGATTGCTTGTGTGGTGCTTGGTTGATCGTGTGTTTGCCCTGATAATCGCTAACAGTTGGAATCAGAGCCCCAACACTATATATCCACCTTAGTATTTAGACCTTGGTCATTCTTGAATGGCAATATCACACCAAAGGCCAGCCTAGCCCAGGTGTTGCTATGATCGAACTCCAACCCCCATGTATTAAGAACCCCTCCAATCGGTGGATGGGCCAGTATCGTAACCTATGGAACCCACCCCTTGTGAACGATCCCCAGCCCACGATCCTGTCCTGGCAGCATCTTGGGGTCTAGGGCCATCCATCCAAACACGCCTAACTTCCACCAGAAAAACAGCTAGAAAAATTCACTCCTACATAATTGTGTATTCATACACCCAAGTCATGCATCTTACCTCTGAGCGGTGCAAGTCCTCTTCTAATGAGCTCGGGATAGTTGAGGAAGGCCATCAAACCGCAAGCAGCCATTGGACAGAAGATCACGTCGGGGATGCCCACTTCTTCAGCAACCTTGCGTGTAAAGGTCATGAATGCATCAGAAACGATACAAGTGACTACATGACCATCAGATGGATTATGGAGCTTCCTCAGCAGCTCACCAAACGTTACAGAACAGCTCTCACGGAAGGACCCACGGAATGTCTGCAAGATCTCCATCGTCCCTGCATCAGGCGGCAAACCATCTGATATGACTTCGAACTGAAAACCGTCCAAACACTCCAAAGGCTCCAACTGACGTCTGTGAGTGTAGTCAGTATAAACAAAGGTGATGAAGAAGCCTCTTGAATGCAGAAGCTTGGCGAATTGCATCATTGGGTTTATATGGCCCTGTGCAGGGCATGGAAAGCAGACTACATGAGGTTGCTTCTTCTCCATCTTTCCGTCAATCCCAAGGCGAAGAGATTACTTTAGCTATATTTCAGTGGCCTTGCTTGAATCCGTACCCTATCTATATTTGGTGAGTCCTCGCACGTTACACATTTTCATCACTTGACCCCACATGACAGAACATGTCACACCGATTCCACACTTCCACTTGGATACATTTCTATGGCAAGAATTATTGATATTATTTATGGTTTGTAGCACTTAGACCATTCATTTTGCACTAAATCTCCCATACTAGTAAAATAAAATAAAATAATAAAGGCATTCATCCATGTAAATGCCCACAATCCAAAATCTTAAAAATAACCTGAGACTGCTGCCCATGCTTAGTTTACCCAAAATGACAAAAAATATCTAAAATTAATGATAAAATAGAGGTCAATTCCGATCATCCAGAATTTCATCATGTTTTTCTAATTCCCTGATCACTTAGATTTATAGGCCATCGAGACCGTTCCAATGGTATATTGAACTCTGAAATCTAGGGAACAGATTGAAATCCATGATTTTGAATTTGAGGCTTACCACACTTGACCTGACCTATAAGGGCTCAATCCCAGAAAATTATTTTTTTATAATATAGTTCTTGTTCCAAAGATCAAAACATCCAGTGTTTAGGTGTTAGATTGAACTTGGGCCATTACTCCGAGTCTCTGAGTTTAAATTGTATATTAATTATTTTGCGATCTACCAACCTATGGATTATCATAAACTCACGGTCCAACCGCTTAACTCTTACCTGACTCAATTTCACTCTGAGTTGGGCCCACTTTTCCTAATTTATGGAAGGCCTAGCTATCATAAGCTCAGGGTCCAAACTCATTCTACATTGTGAACCCAACTCTTACCTAACTCAGTTTGACTCTGAGCTAGGCCCTGGGCCCACTTTTGCCATGTCTTTAGTGTGGATCACTCATCTCCCAATTAGCCCATCACAGGCATGGGCCACTTTATCAAATCGTCTTGGTCTTCAAAGTTCCATTTTCAACCGCCTATCATAATAATTTTAGTTCAAAAGATCAATATCTAGTAAGCCCATTGTTACACCCCAACCCGAACTAATCATGATGAAGACTAATTAAGTGAGATTAATGCTAATTAGGCATGTATAATTTAGTTAATCAAGGTTAATGAACAAAGAGAGACAAATCAGTCTCAAATGATACATTAAGCATAATAGAAGGGATTTGAATGAAATTGAATTGGTTAAATTGGGTTTTGACTCAAACATGGTAGGCTAAGGACTTTTTCATAAATACGGGTTTTTACGTATTTCGTCAAATACGGAAATTCTTGATACCAACGTGTGTATCTCGAATAGTACGTTAACTTTCATAATAAACACAATTCTATTTGACCTCAAATAGACCAAGTGAAGCTTTATTTGACTCAAAATGTCAATAGATTAAATGAGAGGGGGTTTTAATGTGAAGAGACCTTATATTAGAATGAGATGAGGGAGATGAGCTCATTTCACCTTAAACTAAACCCTAGGCTCATCTTCTCTCTTTATCTTCCATTCCTCTTCATTGTTAGTGAGATTAGGAGAGATTTAAGGGACTTTTGAAGAGTTTACCTTCAACTTTATCTTCTTCCTCAAGTTGTTTTTCCCTATTGATGAAGTATAGAGCTTGAGAAAGATCTCAAGATCTCTTTGCTTGGAGCCACAAGTAAGTAATGGATCTTCCTTGTGATTTCCAAGTTCTATTGATTGCTTTGTAATGATTTCTAGCACAAATGACTCATGGGAGTTTATTTGTATGTTTTTATGGATTAGGGTTTGAAATTGAGGATTTTGGTCTCAAGCCAAGTTAAGGCAAAAAGGGTTTTTTGTCAAATAGCTTCAAGAGAGGCAAGTATAGACATTGGTTGTGATTAGTGTTAATCATTGTACAAATGCATGGTATTTTCATGGGTTTTGTATACTTTTTCATTAGATTATGGAGTTGTTTATGGTTTAATGGATGATTAGAAGTATGGATTTGTGAATGAGTGATGAATGAATGATGTATGAAGAGGGAACAGGAGGTTCCAAATCTCTTATGCAGGTTATGAAAATTTAATGGAGAAAGAAAGTAGAAGAAGGGAGAGAGTATCAGAATTTCGAATGAAATTCTGAAGAGTTCGCTCGAGCGAACAGTATGTCTGCTCGAGCGAACGAGGTTCTGTTTCGACTGACAGAAGTTCTGAGGAGTTCGCTCGAGCGAACATTAAGTGCGCTCAAGCGAACATATTTCTGTATTGGTCAGCTCGAGCGAACAGTGGTTCCGCTCGAGCGAACAACGTTCTGTCTTGGTCCGCTCGAGCGTACAGTAATTCGCTCGAGCGAACCTGATACTGGCCCAACAATGATAGTTAGTGAAAATTAGATTTTGGGTTTTATATTTTTACGAGAATTTGGAGTACGTGTTGTAAGTATAAATGCTTCCCCAACTAGTTTTAAGACTAGTCATGGATTAAATTAAATTATTGAGAACTAGTGATGTTTAAGAAGGATTCCTTGAACGAACCATATTAATAGATAATTGCCTAAGCTCCATGGGTGTTAATTACGGGGACTAATAATACACATATTAAATGTATAAATGTGATGTCCATCGAGAATAACACATGTATTTGGAAACCAATGGTTACACTCAAATAGTTATTTAGGATTGAGATAAGATTGAGTAAAACCATAGGCCGTTAATAATGCTCTCATTGTGTTGTTGTAATACAATCTAATGAGATTGGTATTATAGTTATCCCCTTCCTTTATTATGAAAGGAATTATTGAGTTGAATTGAATTTATAAAAGGATTTCTTATCAAAGGTTATTGACCATTGAGTCTGGCACTACCTAGCTATTGTATTAGAGCTCTAAATGAGTTCAATGAATTAATGAATGACTAATCCTGCTGTAGCAGATGTATATTGGGGTGTTCTGGAGCTCCGTGGTGATGCTAATTGTCCTTGGCCCGGACACTAGTAAGTCCCACCAAATTCCGATCATATCTTCGAATATTGATCAATGCCTTCCATTGGAAAATGAATCCTCCATTTAATGGGAGATAGCAAATAAAATGAATCCTTCCTTTGAGAGAAGATGGTAATGAAATGAAATACAATACAATGAATGCTATGGTAGTGGCCATTTTGTACATATTTATTAATTGACATTATGTCTCCTATTGTCACTACAGAAATTGTCTACATTTATCTAGAATTGGAATTGTTATTATACAGATAAAATGAATGCAATATGAATGTGTTAATATGCTATTGCAAGATTTGTTTATACATTGTTGAACCGTCGTGTTCATTAGTGTTATTGATGGCATTACAGGCCCGATTGCCCCTGCCGGTCCAGCAGCGCCCCCGGCAGCAGCGGAGGACACTGCTCCAGTTCCTCCAGGAGGACTGATTGAGTGGAATAGGCGGAATACCATCTAAAATAGGTATCCGAGTGTGAAATGTGATTGGAATATTTTGATAAATGTTTTGGGAAAAATGTTTATAGATTCATTTTGAAATGTAACTATTTGTCATCTACATAGTATTTTTGGATATGTAGTGTTTGACGAACAAATGTTGAAAATGATACATGTATAAGAACTTTATTTTGTATACATGTAAATTGTAAATTGATATTGTCAAATATGAGTATTTCCGCAAAGTTTTGTATTTGACAGGTATATTGAATGTGTTATCCTTTGTGGATTCCGTTTTAACTTTGGTTAATTCAGAGTTTACGGGAGTAAGTATGATGATCACGGCTCGGGGTTATCGAATCTCGGGCCCGGGTCGTGACACCCATTGTCTAGCAAATTAAGTTGGCCAAGGCTAGGGCCAACTGCCAAATAGATCAAAGTGCTTTCAATTTCATTCCAATCACTCATTTTCATGGGATCCATATTATTATTCAATTTTCTTTTCCATCATCATCATTATTGCAACTCTCTATCCCCCCCCCCCTCTCTCTCTCTCTTATAGAACAGAGAGATGAGTCGCCTTAAACTTGGTGAGAGAGAGCCTCAAGGTCTAAATGAAAGCTTCCTAAAATGGCATTTTCTTAACCTGGATTCTCGAAGTGCAAGTATCAACTCCCCTTATTATTTAAGTTTAACCACGTGAATTACAAGAGATCAATTGAAAAAAGATTTAAGGGGTCCACGATTTTTAGATTGGTCCACTCAAACAATCAACCCAAAAGTGTGCAGAAAATAACAATAGGCAGCGGAAATAAAATCAACAAACACACACCACAAGGACACCAAATTTAAGGTGGAAAACCCTAACCGGGTAAGAAACCACCGATCCGAACTAGATCAAATCAAACACTATGAATCTCGCAATTACAAGAAACTTAGATCTCTTCCCTAGATATCCCCTACCCAAGGACTGAAGTTACCTTGTGTCGTTTAACGCTTCAACGACTTCACACCGTTGATTGCATCAGGTTCCAGCCAGCACTTGACTCCTCAAATCTTCTCACAGGAAGATAATCTTCTACAAAGGATGCAGAAGAATTGACTCTAGAGAACTTGGCAGCACAACTTCATAAAAATTCTAGAGAAGAATTCTCTCAATAATAATCTCTAACTCAGAACTTTGAGAGGTGAGGTGTATGTTTGCAATAGCCTTTGAGTCCTTTAAATAGCCCTTGGGACGTGTTTAAGGTTGCCTAACTTGATTAGGATTGAAACAAATTGAGCACAATTAGAATGTCAAGTTTCCAAAATTCGTCCAACTCTGCGCCTGGTTCGCTCGAACGGTCAACATGTTCGCTCGAGCGAACCAGTCTTTGTTTCAGAACTGGGCTAGTCTGACTCTGTTTGCTCGAGCGAATGTAGTGGTCGCTCGAGCGAACCCCTCTCTGGATAGATCCGGAATTTCAGCATATTTTCTCCAGCTTCCTTCTTTTAATTCTTTCAGGCTTTCTTCTTTTTAGTCATTCCAACCTTCTTAACTTCAAAGTCCTAGTCTAAATAAAAATTACAACTCAAAAGACCCAGAGTTTTGTCCAACCCATGAATTAGCCAACACTAAAAAATCCTAACATCAATTTCATCATGTGTCTGATCGTATGGGAGTAAGTTTAATTCCAATCTTTGGGCAATTTCGTCCAAAAAAAGGTTCAATATTAAGAGTTATGAACTACACGTTTTCCTTTGCACACTTACCATTTTTTAAAAAATTTATTACCAAAATACCCATATGGAAAATCCCCAAAATACCCATGCCTCCTTCATTCCCTCTCCCTCTCACCCTCCACCTCCCTCCCAACCTATCCCTGCCCTCTTTCCCTGTCTCTCTCTCCCTCTCCCTATCATCCACCACCTGCAGCCTCCGCCACCTTCTCTCTCCTTCACTGCCCTCTCTCCATGTTTGTCTCTCTCTCTCTGCCCTCCACCGCCAGACGCCTCCCCTCTCCCTATCTCTCGCTTGCTCCATGTCCTCCTCCGGCGATGCTGCCGGAAGGGGAGGTGGTGGTTGGGGGTGAGGGTGGGGTTTGGGGTGAAGTTAGTTTAGGTATTATAGGATGTGCAAAGAAAAATTTGAAATGTTCAAACTTCAATGGTGGGTGTAGAGAGAGAGTGCAAAGTAAAATGCAGTGTGGATTTAGAAGCTCTCCAAAGTCATCACTTTTTGGGAAAAAAATCCTTATCATTGATTATCAATTAATGTGTTTCTTTATAATTTTTTGGTAGAAATCCCTCACATATATATATAGGGAGATACTCTTATGAAAGATATCTCTCACCTTAAATGGGAGATTGGGTGGGGGGCCTCACATTTAAGTTGTTGGCATTGAATATGGATGTGAGGGCCCCCATCCAAACTCTCATTTAAGGTTAGAGATATCTCTCATAGAAACATCTCTCATATATATATATATATGAGCAAGGCTCTCCTGAGCTGCAGCTTAGCTTAACCTAATCATGAGTATTTTGGTAATTGTACTAGGACTTTCTGGGGGCTAAAAAAATGGAAATTATATGTTGATGTAGTCCGATCTGTAACGCTGGACTCTAAGAGAAAGTCAGAGTGAGAGCTCTCTCCCCCATGGGTTTTGGAGTTTGCGAAACCACGTAAATCTCTGTGTGAAATTTCTCTGTTCTTATGAGGCTTGATTAGTTGTCGATCGCGGTGATTCACGCTTCCTCACACACGCACACAACAAATGATATGATAGCCCCAACACATGGTATCAGAGCGAGGTTGGAGATCCTCGGGTTTTGAGCAAGGTGCAAATCGTTTAGGTCTTTTCAGAGCCTAGGGTTTCCTAGGGCTGAGTTGTGATGCAAGTGACCAACGAGAAAGATCGGATTCGATTTGAAGGATGGGGATCTTGTTGGATTTCCCGGAGGGAAAAAGAAGAGGACCTATTGCTTTGTATCGATACAGAGTAGAGGGAGAAACGTCGGGTTTGATCTTTAGCAGTTCACTCTCAGGTCTGTTGATTTATTGTCCATTGACTGTGAAGAAGACTTGGATCCGGACTTGTAGTTACTAAAGAAGACGAAAGAAGTTCTGGTCCAGGGTGTTGGAGACCTTGCGGGGTTGGTGCGCTACCCTACGGGGCATCACCCAAAGTCCACAATGTCGCTCCCTCGGGTGATAGTTCTAAAAGTAGACATGCAAGTATGATGTCAGATGCCAATACCTTAACACCTTAAGTTGTGCCTCTTACATCATCACTTGATTTTAGTCGGAATGGTAGCTCAAGGGGTGTACGATCCTATAGTGGTATTAAAGTCAGTCGCGGATTCGAGTCGTAGGAGTATCATGGTGAGTTGTGGGGTGTTGGAGACCTTGTGGGATTAGTGTGCTGCCATGTGGGACATCACCCAGAGTCCACAATGTCGTTTCCTCAGCTAATGACTCTAAAAACATACATTCAGGTGCGATGTCAAATCCCAAGGCCTTAAAACCTTAAGTTGTGCCTCTTCCATCACCAGTTGATTTTGGTTGAAATGGTAGCGCAAGGGTGTCCAATCCTACACCCGGTGAATCAAGGAAGCAAACAGCAAGGCTCTTGGTTGAAAGATCCATCGAAGGCCAAAGAAGAAGACGGGCGGCGCAGTTGCAGTTAAATCTACTTGGAGAAAGTAACGAAGCAATCGGTTCTTGCCAGAGAAGAAGCCCAGGATCATAGAAGGACACACGAGTTTCTGATTTTTGTAGAATCTAGTTCACTGGAGCTGGAGAAGGAGAAGAAAAGAAGCAGGTGGCTTTTGTTGTTAAGAATGAGTGGGTTTCGTTCAGGATCTGAACTGTTGGCTACCGTCGCCGGATTGGTCGCTGCCGATCATCACCGAAGTTACACGTCGCCGAAGGAGTCAAGTCCGGGTTGGTTCTTTCGTCGCTGGGCTAGAGGAAGACAACAGCCCGACGTTTCATATTCTTGATGCAGAACATAAATATGGAAAAGAAAACCAAGCCAATGCAGGTCTAGTTCGGGTCGGGGTGACCTAACCCAGGTACAATAAAAGCCCAACTGCAACACAGTAGTAGGTTACGTTAGCAGCGACATTAGTGCCACGTCGACAGATTTACGGTCAACAGTATTTTCATCGTGATCGACAACATGATTTATTTCTTCACAATCTTGACCGTTCAGAGTCTGATCGAAGATCTGTTTACACCTACGGACTCATTGTGAGATCTACACGGTTGAAAAAAGAGATTGAGATTCAACGGCCAACAGGAAAGTTTGACTAATCGGAACACAACAAATTATTTATGCAATATCAGAACTTACGGAGTTGGATTTCAGATCAATTTCTTCCAGGGTACTCGTGGTGATGAGATCTATTGTGTGGTGATGAGATCAATAGTATGGTTATTGGAAGTTGTTTATCTTTCTTTACTGTAGAAGGAAGAAGGAGATAAGGCAACGCCAGATTGGAAAAATAATAATAAACAGGTCAGGTTCATGTCAAATTCAGGTCAACGTGAGTTTCATAAAAAAAATAGGCTCAATCAGTAGGTGTTGTTGACATCATCATGGCAAGGTCAAAGAGGCCAGATTTGACCATATTAAAAAGGGTTTGCAGATTCAGTGAAACAATATTGTTCGCATGGGAGACACATGTTGCTAGATCACATGTAATGCCATTCATCTTGCCAAAGCCTAGTCAGCGAAGAAGTAGCGAGTAGGAGCTGATGTCATGCCTACATCAGTAATGGTCAACCAGCGGTTTTGACTGATCGAAGAAAGGGATTTAGACTAGGTCAAATACGGGTTTTGACCGTTCAGAAGCGTATGTTGTTCTACAATTGTGGAGTCATTAGGACTTGGATTTCTGATCCGTTTTTCCTTGTATGTTAATTGTGAACGGATCTTCATAGGGGTGTGAAGTCAAGGTTGTCTGACAGTTGGATAGTTAGTGATTCAGACATCGACATCACTCAAACCCGTCAATGGATTCAAGCGTTAAGTTCGAGTTGGAGTTTGAATAGAAGATGAAGCTTTCTTAAGGTTCAAGTGCTGGTTCAACATCTCAAAGTGTTGAAGAATGAAGACCGCACCATCGATGAAGGGACATACCATTCAGCAAGGTGCGAGACATTACCCCATATTCTTATGGCTCGACTTGTGCGGGCAAAGGTGGAGATTCTTTGATTTATGTCTTGTATTCCGGTTTGACCGGATTGGTTCATTGGACTAGCCAATGACCAAGTTTAGGGTCCTGGGTATTTTGGTAATTGTATGGAGGCTTTCTTCAAGGCTAAGAAATCGGTGATTATATGTTGATGTAATTTGTAACCTTAGACTTTGTAAGAGAGTTAAAGTAAGATCTTTCTCTACCGTGGGTGTTGGAGTTTCCAAGCCACGTGTGTTTGAGTGGAGGAAGTCATTCTTTCTCATGGAAGTAGGCGAGTTTGCCGAACCACATACGTAAATCTCTGTGTTGTGGATTGCTCGTATGGTGTTTGGTCGATCGTGTGTTCGCCCTAATAACTCTACTGTGGGTGTCGAAGTTTTCCAAACCAAGTGTGTTGAATGGAGGAAGGCATTCTTTCTCGTGGAAGTAGGCGAGTTTACCAAACCACATAAATCTTTGTGCTGTGGATTGTTTGTGTGGTGCTTGGTTGATCGTATGTTTTTCCTAATAACTCTACCCTAGGTGTCGGAGTTTTTCCAAACCATGTGTGTTGAATAGAAGAAGGCATTCTTTCTCGTGCAAGCAAACCACGTAAATCTCTATATTGTAGATTGCTTGTGTGGTGCTTGGTTGATCGTGTGTTTGCCCTAATAATCGCTAACAGTTGGCATCATAGCCCCAACACTATATGTAACACCCCGTCCCTTAATCTTCGATTAATTATAATTAATTGATTGTTAGGTAATTAAGTGTGTTTAGAGTCTTAGCGAGTCGAGTTTGATGTGTGAGTCACGTGTGCAAGGTCTCACGTGATTCCAGACTCGTTTGGGTACGATAGGGGTGTGTATCGCAATTTCCAGAAAGTTCCGAAGACTTTTTCGTTTTTTTCGCTTTTTGAGATATTGGTACCATTGGATAGATTTCTTAATTTCTTGGACTTTGTCCTTCTACCTCATTCTGATCCGGACCCTCAAAACCTCTCAAAAACCTGACTTAACCCAAACCTACTAAAGATTATTTTATTAATTCCCATCATACCCTTTTCCCTTTTTTTTTTTTTAATAATTCATGTAAGTCAGAGCTCACCTCACCTCCACATGCATAGCCGCCCCAATTTACTCTCCCTATCCCATCACACCTTACCAGTCACGTGGGTTAACCCACCTCCCCACTCCCCACTTCTGTTTCTTTCTTCTATTTCTTTCTCTCTTTTAGTCTCTCTCTCCGGGACTTCATACTCACTTACTGTCTCTCCCTTGCTTCCTGCTCAGCTGAACCCCACCAAGGTAAGAGGATCACCCTCATCGTCCTCCCATGCTCCAACGACCTTGAGCATCCCTTCCTCCAAGCCATCCATTAATTCTCCTTTTCTAGGTAAACTCCTAAGCATGTAGAAATTATGGTTTTTTTTTTTTCCTCTTTGCTTGGAAATGGTTTAGGAAAACTATTTATTACCCTTTGCATACATTCTTGTAGGTTGTTTTGGGTTTGAAAGGTTCTTCCCCAATTTGAGTTCAATTAGTGGGTTTTCTATTTTTCCCCTATTTTGGAGTGCACTTACCAAGGCAAGTGGATATTTATATTATGCTATGATATATTGCTCCTCTTTATGATTCTAGCATCTAATTTCAATTCTATACACCCTTGTACTCATTGTATGTTAAATTAGAAATTAATTGCTAGATTATGTTATATTTTGAATAAGTTTATTTTGGATAAAATTGTGATTGTCTAATGTATGGGTATAGGGAAGAGCTTCCCTTGTTTCTAATCTGACAGAACCCATGTTACAGAACCCACCCATGTTACAGAACACAGGTCACGGTTTGGTGAGGCCTCATGTAAATCATGAGTATGACTAGGAGAGGACTTTGGTTGAAAAAATTATTAAAGAAATCAAAAGCATGTTTTTTATTATTTCTTTATGCACCGGTTTGACAACTTTGTATTCTTTATTAGTTTCTAAACATTTATTTATTGTCAATTGTCTGTACATACTCATGCTTACTGAAGCCTCAATGTGACCTGGTGTTATGATAATTTCAGACATAACTATGGTTGTTTTTTTTTATATCGCGGATACTTTAGGACTTGTTGACTTACGTGGGACCCTGGCTACGCTTTTTGGACTCATTTGACTATATGTGAGGATGTTTTGAGCCAATATTCTTCACGGTTATTCCGGTTGCATCGCGATTCAACCTATCTCAATCTTGAACGGTACGGGACAACGGGATACCCTTCTTTATATCTATGCACGAAGATTGTTCGTCCGGGTATCGTGAACCCTAATCCCTTTCATTGACTGAGTAGGAATGTACGATGCTTCGGAATTAATATTGTACTTAGGATTGGTTTGTCTATCGCTTATGATTCTGGATTGTACCGTTTGGTACTCTCTACATGAAATGTCCATGTTCATTAGCTTCGTTTATTTTGATTTGTTTGGGATTATATGAAGAACTTAGATGATGAACTTAGGATCCCTTTCGATGTTTCGTTTATTTCGAAGTATGGTTGAAGTGTTGAGGCTAGACGGCTTTGATTGTAAAAGCTTGTTGAGAACTACCTATGATAATGATGTTTGAAGAAGTTTGATGATTTTGGCATTGATTTGATGATGAAAAGGTAGTTTCTCTTTTAACTAATGAATCTTACTCACGCGGGAAAGTTTAGCCCCTCACTATTGTATGTTTAGGACTCTTGTGTCAGGCACCACTCAGCTATTAACGCCCAACACATTTGGGGCACCATCTGTGTGAGGACTTTGGATTGAACGTCTGCGCGGTACGACTTTTTATATTTTAGATGGATGTACACCATCAGATACTCATTCTGAAAGAAGTATGATGTTTTGTTTATTTTGTTATGAAGGTTATCATCTGACTGCTTGCCGGGTTCTTATCTCGTGCCTACTGTTTACTCTTCCACAGCTCTCATGTTGAGCCGGGAGGAACAAGTGGAACTATCCCGTGATGATTAGCTTATGTGGACTGCCTAATTGTTTAGATGTTTGTTAGTCTGTTCTATGATTTGAATACTATGCATTTCTTACAATCAGAATGCTCGTTTACTCTTTAGTCTGCATATCTTTGGTGATTTATTTATCTATCTTCTTGCCGACCTTCGTGTCTGATGATACTACTCTTGGTGCATAGGTACCGAATCCTTCTATCCGGAGGAGGAGGCGACAGAGGAGGTTCAGGCAGATCAGCCTGATGACTTCCTATAGTACAGTACGGACGGCATTGTATAGCCGTATCGACCCCGTATACGAGAGCCTTCATACTATATCTGATTAATTTCATCTTTTGGTTTTATTATCATTTTGATTAGGCCCAATTTTAGTGTAGCCTTCTTATTATAACTAAATATTTTGTTAACAGTTTCAAACTTGAACTCTAGATATGATATTCAGTATTTGCTCTTAAACTATACATCTCTAAGATACCACTTGCATTTATGAAGCTTCCGTTAATTGTTTTATATATATATATATATATATTTGAGGAAATGTCTACACCTCACAGCAGTCTTCGATCCAAATGGGACATGATTGGGGCGAGGTTGCTTTTGAATAATTTTGGAAAAAATTTTAATTGGCCTTAATCTCACGCATAACCCCGGTTTCACTTTCGGGGGCGTGACACTATATATCCACCTAGTATTTAGACCTTGGTCATTCTTGAATGGCAATATCACACCAAAGGCCAACCTAGCCCAGGTGTTGCTATGACCGAACTCCAACCCCCATGTGTTAAGAACCCCTCCAATCGGTGGATGGGCCAGTATCTTAACCTATGGGACCCACCCCTTGTGAACGATCCCACCCCATGATCCTGTCCTAGCAGCATCTTGGGGTCTAGGGCCATCCAGCCAAACACGCCCAACTTCCACCAGAAAAACAGCTAGAAAAATTCACTTCTACATAATTGTGTACGTATTCATACACCCAAGTCATGCATCTTACCTCTGAGCGGTGCAAGTCCTCTTCTAATGAGCTCGGGATAGTTGAGGAAGGCCATCAAACCGCAAGCAGCCATTGGACAGAAGATCACGTCGGGGATGTCCACTTCTTCAGCAACCTTGCGTGTAAAGGTCATGAATGCATCAGAAACGATACAAGTGACTACATGACCATCAGATGGATTATGGAGCTTCCTCAGCTCTCACGGAAGGACTCACGGAATGTCTGCAAGTTCTCCATCATCGCTGCATCAGGCGGTAAGCCATCTGATATGACTTCGAACTGAAAACCGTCCAAACACTCCAAAGGCTCCAACAGACGTCTGTGAGTGTAGTCAGTATAAACAAAGGTGATGAAGAAGCCTTTAATTTGAATGCAGAAGCTTGGCGAATTGCATCATTGGGTTTATATGGCCCTGTGCAGAGCTTGGAAAGCAGACTACATGAGGCGGCTTCTTCTCCATCTTTCCTTCAATCCCAAGGCGAAGAGATTACTTTAGCTATTTCAGTGGCCCTTGCTTGCATCCGTACCCTATGTATATTCTGTGAGTCCTCGCACGTAACACATTTTTATCTTTTCTTCAATCCAAGGCGAAGAGATTACTTTAGCTATTTCAGTGGCCTTGCTTGCATCCTTACCCTATCTATATTTTGTGAGTCCTCGCACGTCACACATTTTTATCACTTGACCCCACATGACAAAACATGTCACAATGATGCCACATTTCCACTTTGATATATTGCTATGGCAAGAATTATAGATATTATATATGGTTTGTAGCACTTGGACCATTCATTTTGCACTAAATCTCCCATATTACTCAAATAAAATAAAATAATAAATACATTCATCCATGTAAATGCCCGCAATCCAAAATCTTAACAATAACCGGAGACTGCTGCCCATGCTTAGTTTACCCAAAATAATAAAAAAGACCTAAAATTAACGATAAAATAGAGGTCAATTCCGCTCATCTAGAATTTCATCATGTTTTTCTAATTCCCTGATCACTTAGATTTATAGGCCATCGAGACCTTTCCAATGGTATATTGAACTCTGGAATCTAGGGAACAGATTGAAATACATGATTTTGAGGCTTACCACACTTGACCTGACCTATAAGTGCTCAATCCCAGAAAATTATTTTTTTATAGAGGAATTTACGACATAGAGCCCTATAGGACCCTATACCACTTCGGAGGTGCCGTATTCACCATGGACACGAATAAGGCTCCCTGAGTGCTTTTTCGTTTTTTTTTTTTTTTTTTTTTTTTTTTTTTTTGTCGTTTAGTGGTATGGTCGATATCGACCATATAACTGAAATGTATTTTTCTCTGTATGGTCGATATCGACCATATAACTGAAATGCATTTTTCCTTGTATGGTCGATATCGACCATATAACTGAAAGGCATTTTTCCCTGTATGGTCGATATCGACCATATCGCGAAATAACAAGAAAAAAGACGAAATGGGTTTTCTTCTTTGGTTGCTGGTGCTGTTCCATGGCCAGGTGGGTCTGTTCCAAATGGGGTTGAATGTGGATTTTCTCAACAAACTCATCAAGATATTGGTACTGAGATTACATACTGTGATGGGTTTGGTTCTGATTTTGATTTGAAAATAGCCCAAGTTGGGATTTCTAGGATTTTAGGAGAAACTCATCAAGAAACTTGAAAATAGCCCAAGTTGCAGAAAAAACATGTTGGGTTCGAATAGGTTTGATTTGAAACTTGTGAAGTATGGGTTCTCACATGAAATTGGTGCCCAAAACGGAACTAATTGTAAAGAAGAATCTTGAAAAATATGATATAGCCCTCAGCAGTGGCGATGAGGAATATGGTTTTTCTTCTTTGGTTGTTGGTGCTGCTCCATGGCCAGGTGGGTCTGTTCAAAATGAGAATTCATACCCAGGTGGGTCTGTTTCAAATGGGGTTGAATGTGGATTTTCTCAACAGACTCATCAAGATATTAGTACTGAGATTACATACTCTGATGGGTTTGGTTCTGATTTTGATTTGAAAATAGCCCAAGTTGGGATTTCTAAGATTTCAAGAGAAACTCATCAAGAAAGTTGCAGAAAAGACGTGTTGGGTTCGAATAGGTTTGATTTGAAACTTGTGGAGCAAGGGTTCTCACATGAAATTGGTGCCCAAAACGGAACTGATTGTAAAGAAGAATCTTGAAAAATATGATATAGCCCTCAGCAATGGTGATGAGGAAGAAGGGGTCGTGAAAGGTTCCATGCCCTCTTCTCCCTCCTCCTCCTCCTCCTCCTCCTCCTCCTCCCCTCCCCCTTCTCCTTCCTGAAAAATCCAACTTCTATTTGAGTTCCCGCATAATGGTCGATATCGACCATTTTTATGGTCGATATCGACCATTCGCTAAACGACCAAAAAAAAAAAAATACAAAATCGTACTTTGAGGACCTTATCCATAAATACTGTGTTTCTAGGATTTCAAGAGTGGTATAGAGTCCGTAGGAGTCCTACGCCGTAAATTCCTCTTTTTTATAATATAGTTCTTGTTCCAAAGTTCAAAACATCCAGTGTTTAGGTGTTAGATAGAACTTGGGCCATTACTCCAAGTCTCTGAGTTTAAATTGTATATTAATTATTTTGTGATCTACCAACCTATGGATTATCATAAACTCACGGTCCAACAGCTTAACTCTTACCTGACTCAATTTCACTCTGAGTTGGGCCCACTTTTCCTAATTTATAGAAGGCCTAGCTATGGTAATTAAGCTCAGGGTCCAAACTCATTCTACATTGTGAACCCAACTATTACCTAACTCAGTTTGACTCTGAGCTAGGCCCTGGGCCCACTTTTGCCATGTCTTTAGTGTGGATCACTCATCTCCAAATTAGCCCATCACGGGCATGGGCTGCTTTATCAAATCGCTTTGGTCTTCAAAGTTCCATTTTCAACCGCCTATCATAATAATTTTAGTTCAAAAGATCAATATCTAGTAAGCCCATCGTCTAGCAAATTAAGTTGGCCAAGGCTAGGGCCAACTGCCAAATAGATCATCAAAGTGCTTTCAATTTCGTTCCAATCACTCATTTCCATGAGATCCATATTATTATTCATTTTTCTTCATCATCATCATCATTATTGCAAACATCCCCCCCCCCCCTCTCTCTCATAGAACAGAGAGATGAGCCGCCTTAAACTTGGTGAGAGAATGCCTCGAGGCCTAAATGAAAGCTTCCAGGTCTAAAATGGCATTTTCTTAACCTGGATTCTCCAAGTGCAAGTATTAACTCCCCTTATTATTTAAGTTTAACCACGTGAATTACAAGAGATCAATTTCATCATGTGTCCAATCGTATGGGAGTAAGTTTAATTACATTCTTTGGGCAATTTCGTCCAAAAAAAGGTTCAATATTAAGAGTTATGAACTACACATTTTTCTTTGCACACTCACCATTTCTTAAAAAATTTATTACCAAAATACCCATATGGAAAATCCCCAAAATACCCATGCCTCCTGCACTCCCTCTCCCTCTCCCCCACCACCTCCCTCCCAACCTATCCCTGCCTTCTTTCCATGTCTCTCTCTCCCTCTCCCTGTGAGGCCCCACCTTTTGTGGACCCTCACTTTTGAATTTGAATACTATTTTGTAGCTTAAGATACTTGTCTATACTAATTAATAGGGGTTAGTAAGGGTAGATATGTATTTTTCTAGGTTATAGACCCTTTGTGTAATTTATAGAGTTTTTAGAGTGTCTTTTATAAGTTTTGAGTTGGTTAGAGGCACTAGCTAGATATTAGTATTTACTATAGGGGGTTTCCATTTGAGAAGCTTCTAGATTCCCACCTAAAGACCAAACTACCCATGACCCTAACCCTAATCTCATGTTAACAAAAGGGTATTACTGTACTTAGCCACCCAACTCAACCTATTTATACCACACCCCCCACACCATGCGTTGGCTACTGTTCCTCTCTCTCATTTCCCTCTTCTTCCCTTGTTTGCCTCCAACACTCTCCCAAGTTCCCTCCAAGCCTGCCTTCTCCCTCTCTTTCTCCTTATAGAAACCCAAGAAGAAGAAGACAATCTCATCTCAGCTGCAACCTATTTGGATTTCTCTGTCTCGGTCTCAGTCGTCCCTCTTCCTGACCGAATCAGGTGAACACCCCCCTTCTTGTTCAGTTCTTATGGGATTCCATTTTTCTCCCTCTAGATCTCCTTCCTTATGGCAATTCTCTTGTGGAAATGGGTATAGGAGTAGAGATCTCTTCTAGATCAGAAATTTGGGGCTGATCGTGAGTCTGAGGACGCCTTAGAGCTGGGATTTCCCTTTTATCGGATTGGGTCTCTGTTTCTCTTCTCTTCCTTCTGCAATTGGTCAAGGCAAGTGCAATATGCTTATTTAACATAGAATGGATGTTTATTGTCTTTGATTCTGAGATTTTCTATTCAATTGATGTTAGAATTGTTAGATCTACCTTTGAGCATGTTTTCATGGATGTTTGGCCATTGATGGATGGGTTGATCTCATTTGGAAGATCAATGGCCCATGGATTGGTTGGTTGAATGTTTATTGGAGTGTTTTTCATGATTCTGGATGTGTATATGGTGATTGGGCGAGATGGGATGAGTTTTGGAATGTTAGAAAGGGAAACTAGAACTCTGGAGTTGCAGAGCATCTGTGTTCTGTCGAGGATGATGCTCAGGCCGAGCTCAGTACTTTTACCGAGCTCAGCGATATGGCCGAACTCTGCGCTGGACATCTCAGTGTTCTGCCACGATGCTCAGGCCGAGCTCAGTACTTTTACCGAGCTCAGTGATATGGCCGAACACTGCGCTGGACATCTCAGTTTTCTGCCACGATGCTCAGGCCGAGCTCAGTACTTTTATCGAGCTCAGTGATATGGCCGAACACTGCGCTGGACACCTCAGTGTTCTGCCATGATGCTCAAAGCTGAGCTCAGTGTCATCGCCGAACTATGTACCTTACCGATTTCTGCGCTTCGTCTGAGCCCAGTCCTTGGTCGAGCTCTGTGCTTTTACCGAACTCAGTGCTTGACCGAGCTTAGAGCCCTACGCCTTGTCTAAGCCAGTACTTGGACGAACTCTGTACTTTACCGAGCTCTGTGTTTTACCGAGCTCTGTACTTTATCTGAGTTCAGTGTTTGATCGAGATCAGCACCTTACCGAGCTGCCTCAGTGTGTGACCGAGCTCAACGCTTTGCCGAACTGAGCTGGGTGACCGAGCTGAGTATCTTGCTGAGCTCCGTGCTAGGCCGAACTCCGAGCTTGATTCCTAGAACTCCAGAAGACAGATTTCCAACGAGGGAAACTAGGACTTGAGACATCTCCTTAAACCAGGACTTTCAGTGGGCACGGCCAACTACCTAGGCCAAGGGGTTTGCCGAGCTCACAGGGATTTCTGAACAACCAGGCATTGCCTGCAGGAGAGATACTTCCCTAATACCAGTGTGCCGAGCTGATTACCAGGCCAGGGAGTCAGCTGAGCACACTATGTACAGCGACACTTCCCAGATTCTAATTTCTATTATTGTGATCATGTGTGAGGCCCATTGACTATTCAAATAGACTTCCATCACTGTGCCCAGCCCGAGTCAATGGTGTGGCTCAACCTTGACTCGTGGGGTCCAGTAATTTGGGTCCAGGTTATGTAATCTAAGATAATTCGACCCTTATGTGTTACTAATGATGCTCGTAACTTCTGGAGCACCAAACACAGTATCTATTAGCATCTGAGGTATCATTTAAGGATCAAATTACCTGAGATTCATCTGAACCAGATAGTGGACCAACTACCTAGGTTGGACTGTTGATATCTTCCCATTGAATCTTGTATTTAGAGATTTATCTCTCTCATCATACTCTGTCACTCTATTGTCCGTATTATTGTTTATACCTGTTAATGAATTGAATAAATGGAAGACCTGAACCTAGGACTTCTTAGAGGTGACCCGGTGGTGTAAATGGGTGAACATTGACCCGTGTCTGTGGCTAGGCGGGCCCCCTTTTATGGCCTATGTATGGTGGTATAATACCCTAGATTGGAGAGGTTGATTATATTGGACTGTTTAACATTGGAAATAGACTTGTTACCTCGTTTGGATTGTCTTAGACTAGGCCATATACTTGATGGGCCTGAGTATGAATCCAACGAGTGGGCTTGGATCTGGATTGTGATCCATGGTAATGAATTAATACTTGGACCTCTTAAGGAATTTGTTAGGACCTTGTTCAGGCAAGGTAAAGCCTAGACAGACACAGACCTTCATTGTTTTCTTGAGTCAGCATAAACATTCACTCAGTTGTTTTAAGCTCAGCCTTTGGACTGATCATCACTGGGATGAGCTATTTATGAGTGTTGAGTGAGCTATCATGATGAGCTATGTTTTAGACGGACGGCGTGATGCCGGGTCCGGTCTCCCCGAGTGATGAGTGTGGTGAGACTGATGAGTGTAATTGCGGGGCTCGTCATTCCCCAGCTTTGGTGAGATTCCCCACCGCAACTGTGTTCAGTATGGGAGGGCCGCGGCATAATATCCCGCGGTATCCAACTCGTGTGAATGTGCCATATTGTTTAGATTAGATATTATGTTTATCCTGATTCTCAATGCTTATCCTGCTCAACTGCTTAAATTTTGTATCTTGATATTCTTTTTATCTATATGCTTGTCTTTACTCTTTTGATACATTTATCCTATGTTACTTGTATACTGTGACTTGCCAGATCTTTAGATCTGACTCATTCTTGGTGCTTAGGTTTCGACCCCGATTACAAGGACGGCACGCCTGCGCTAGATGAGGTACCTGTAGCAGGAGACTACGGGTGGAGACCAGCCGACCAAGAGGTCGAGCTGGAAGTTGGAGAGCCAGCACTTGGGGTGTGAGAGATCTGATGTTATTTTGGGATTTTGAGTGATTTTTATAGTGAGCTTGGTAGTTGTCTTAATCTGTAATAAACCTTTACTCTTTACAACTTTAATACTTTTGGTGAGATTTCAACTCTGCTATATTTGACTTAGATATATGATACCCTATTACTGCTTCCGCTATATTCACATGCTTCCGCATTAGTAACCATTGATCTTATATCGTTTAAAAAAGTTTTAGATTGGACCTCACTGCGGACCTACGATCTTCGAAGTTCTCGGATTTTCCGGGAAGTAGCGCGCCAACTTCGAGTATCTTGACGATCTTTTCAGTATCCGAAATTGGGGCGTTACAATTTTTGGTATCAGAGCGGGCAAGTCTCTAGGATGTTAAACACACTAGAAACTTTAGGTCGTAGTGAGGATCCCAGCGTTGGGATGCGTGCGAGGACGATGGATTGGGTAGAATCAGTGTAGTCCTAAGTGCTAAGCTCGAGCTGACACAATTCCTTTCTTTTGACAGATGTCGGGAGGTGACCCACCGCCAGCAGTCGGCGAGCAACCCGACTACGAGCGCCGCTTCCAACAGTTCCTCCAGGCCTTCCTAGTATCACAGGAGGCCCAGGCTTTAGCTCACCAGCAACAAGCGGAGGATTTTGCGCAGTTTCAGATGCAAGTCCTGGATGTCATTGAGCGAGTAGCTCAGCCGGTTCCAGTGGAGGCACCTGTCCGGGAGGCAGACCCGAACGTCATCTTTGAGAAGTTCCTCAAGAGGGGACCGCCGGAATTCACTGGCACGGAGGACCCCATGGTTGCAGATGACTGGATTGTCCATATGGAGAAGATTTTCAGAGTCTTCGGGTGTTCTGGCCGCCAGAAGGTGCAGTTGGCAACATATATGTTTCGTGGCGTGGCTGAGGACTGGTGGAGGACCATGCAGCGACCTTACGAGACGATAGGAGATGAGGTGGCTTGGACTGCTTTCAAGACAGATTTCCTCAGGAAGTTTATTCCAGCTCATGTCAGGGAGCGTAAGCTCAGGGAGTTCCAGACTCTTGTTCAGGGTAGTATGACTGTCTATCAGTATGAGCTCCGTTTCACTCAGTTGTCCCGCTTCGCAGAGGCACTGCTTACGTCCGAGGCCGAGAGGATCCGACGGTTTGTCGACGGACTGAGGGAGGAGATCCAGCTGAATATGTCTTGTATCGAGCTACCTACCTACGAGGAGGCCTTGAGGAGAGCTTACTGGGCAGAGGAGCGTCTTCAGCGGTTGGAGGCCACTCATCAGCAGAAACGATTTCGGACCGCCCTGATTCGATAGCAGCCCATGATCCCGCAGCGACAGCCGTTTCGGAGGCAGAGGCCAGCAAACCAGGTGGGGCAGTATCATCAGCAGCAGTAGCAACACTGCGGTTCTAGAGTATGCTTCGACTGCGGTGAGCAGGGGCACATATCTAGGTACTGCCCACTCCGCGAGCAGCAGCCCCTGATGCTTCAGGTTCCAGCACCTCCGAGGGCTCCAGCTCTAGCTCCAGCGGCTCAGCCAACGCGTCATGTTGCACTAGCACCCCAGCAGCCACAGCAGCAGCCGTATCGTGCCCCACAGCAGGCACGCGCGCCCCAGCAACCCAGAGGTCAACACTACCATCGAGGACGTCATCAGAGGCATCATGGCCAGCAGCGCCAGCCGCAGAGATCCCAGGCTGCAGGGCGGGTATTTGCACTTACGCATGAGGAGGCTGAGGCTGCAGGCAACGTAGTCGAAGGTACCCTTTCTATTTGTGATCATCTTGCTAGAGTATTATTTGACCCAGGTGCGACACATTCGTATGTGTCCTCTTCTTTTGCTTTAGTCCTTGGTGGGGTAGGAGAGGAGTTATCTTGTACGCTAGTTATATCTACACCCGTGGGGAAGAGGGTAGTGTGTCAGACTTACCACCCCAAATGCCGAGTGCAGATCGGGGAGTACATTCTGTTTGAAGATTTGATCGTGTTACCCATGCATGACTTCGACGTCATCTTGGGGATGGATTGGTTGGCCAGATATTGAACAGTGATGGATTGCTCCGAGAAAACAGTCCAGCTCACTATCGACGGTTCGGATGACACAATCGAGTTCGTGGGTGAGAGGAGATCGCCCAATACCAGATTGATATCTACACTGAAGGCAGAGAGATTAGTGAGATCAGGTTGCGAAGGCTACATTGCATTCATCTCTGAGGACAAGCAGTCCAAGAATGTGAAGGAGATTCCAGTAGTTTGCGAGTTTCCAGACGTGTTTCCAGATGAGATCCCAGGGTTACCACCAATCAGAGAGATAGACTTCACCATTGAGCTTGCACCAGGCACCACACCGATTTCCAAGGCTCCTTATCGCATGGCTCCAGCAGAACTGCGAGAGTTGAAGACCCAATTGGAGGAGTTGCTAGACAAAGGCTTCATCAGACCGAGCATGTCCCCGTGGGGAGCGCTAGTGCTTTTCGTGAAGAAGAAGGACGGATCGATGAGGATGTGTATCGACTACAGACAGCTGAACCTGGCAACCGTGAAGAATAAGTACCCTCTCCCGCGGATCGACGAGCTATTCAACCAGCTTCAGGGTGCTCAGTACTTCTCGAAGATAGATTTGAGATCGGGATATCATCAGCTGCGTGTCAAAGACCAGGATGTGCAGAAGACAGCGTTCCGTACACGCTATGGTCACTATGAGTTCCTCGTGATGTCATTCGGATTGACGAATGCGCCAACAGTGTTCATGGCCTTGATGAACAAGATCTTCGCTCCTTACCTTGATAGCTTCACCGTTATGTTCATCGATGACGTGTTAGTCTACTCAAAGTCTAGAGAGGAGCACGAGCAGCATTTGAGGACATCTCTATAGTTGTTGCGGGACAACCAGTTGTACGCGAAGCTCAGCAAATGCGAGTTCTGGTTAGAGCAAGTGGTTTTCCTCGGACACATCATTTCCAAAGATGGACTAGCAGTAGATCCAGCGAAGATAGAGGCAGTAGTGAACTGGGAGAGACCGAAGAATGTTATAGAGATTCGGAGTTTCCTCGGCTTAGCAGGCTACTACCGCAGATTCGTCAAGAACTTCTCCACCATTTCGGCACCGTTGACCAAGCTGACAAGGAAAGATGTACCGTTCGTGTGGTCAGATGCTTGCGAGAATAGCTTCCAAGAGCTGAAAGAGAGACTGACGACGGCACCAATCTTATCTTTACCTTCCGGGAGTAGTGGATTCGTTGTCTTCACCGAACGCTTCAGGCACACCGGTCTTGGTTGTGTCTTGATGCAAGAAGGGAAAGTCATTGCTATGGATCACGCCAGCTGAAGGAGCATGAGAAGAAGTATGCTACGCATGACTTGGAGCTAGCAGCAGTCGTCTTTGCATTGAAGATGTGGCGGCACTACCTCTATGGAGAGTAGTTCGAAGTCCACTCAGATCATCACAGCTTGCAGTACCTGTTCACCCAGAGCAATCTCAACAACCGGCAGAGGAGATGGATGGAGTACATCAAGGATTACGACTTCCCTATCAAATACCATCCAGGTAAGGCGAACGTCGTTGCAGACGCTTTAAGCAGGAATACCGCCTTCGTCAGCTTTTTAGCAGCAAAGGGTGTGTGGATTGATGTCTTCAGTGACTTAGATGTTCAGTTTCAGCCGCTTGGCGGCAGAGTTATGCTTGCTACCATGTCTGCTTGGGAACAGGACTTCCAGCTACCAGGAGACGTAGCGATGGTATTTGGGTGATGGTGGACAGACTGACCAAGTCAGCTCATTTCTTGCCAGTTTCGATGAGAGCAAGACTCGACATTCTTGCTAAGCTGTATGTGGACAGGATTGTCTCTTTGCACGGAGTTCCACCTTCGATTGTTTCAGACAGAGACCCGCGTTTCACTTCTCACTTTTGGGAGAGTCTACAGCAGGCTTTGGGCACCAAGTTGAGCTTCAGCACCACTTATCATCCTCAGACAGACAGACAGAACTGAGCGCACTAACCAGACGCTAGATGATATGTTGAGAGCTTGTGTCTTGGATTACAAGGAGAACTGGGAGGATTCTCTACCACTTTTCGAGTTTGCCTACAACAACAGCTATCATTCGAGCATCAAGATGGCACCTTTCGAAGCTCTGTAAGGCAGGAGATGCAAGACCCTAATCTGTTGGGAAGAAGTTGGTGTCAAGAGTTTTCATGGACCGTCTATCGTCAGCGACACCAGCGAGAAGATCCGGCAGATAGTAGAGAACCTGAAGATCAGCTGCAGTCGACAGAAGAGCTATGCAGACAACAGGCGCAGACCTCTTGAGTTCCAGAAGGGAGACAAGGTGTTCTTAAAGGTTTCCCCAACCAGAGGTACCCTTAGATTTGGCGAGAAGGGTAAGCTAGCGCGGAGATATGTTGGGCCATTCGAGATTAGGTCCAGGATCGGAGATGTCGCCTACAAGCTTTAGTTATCGCCAGAGTTATCAGGAGTGCACGATGTCTTTCATGTCTCTATGTTGAAGAAGTATGTGGAGGACCCTATGCATATCCTTTATCACCAGCCGCTCGATATTCAGCCAGACGCTTCATACGTCGCCAGACCAGTTGTTATCATCGACACCAAAGAGCAGGTGCTCCGGAAGCGAACCATTCAGTGGGTGAAAGTTCAGTGGGAGCATCACACACCAGAAGAGGCCACGTGGGAATTGCGCGATCAGGTGATGAAGGACTACCCGCATCTCATACCGCATGTATATTCTTGCTTTGTTTTTACATTTAGGGGACCAAATGTTCTAAAGGAGGGAGTGATGTGAGGCCCCACCTTTTGTGGACCCTCACTTTTGAATTTGAATACTATTTTATAGCTTAAGATACTTATCTATACTAATTAATAGGGGTTAGTAAGGGTAGATATGTATTTTTTTAGGTTATAGACCCTTTGTGTAATTTATAGAGTTTTTAGAGTGTCTTTTATAAGTTTTGAGTTGGTTAGAGGCCCTAGCTAGATATTAGTATTTACTATAAGGGGGTTTCCACTTGAGAAGCTTCTAGATTCCCACCTAAAGACCAAACTACCCATGACCCTAACCCTAATCCCATGTTAACAAAAGGGTATTACTGTATTTAGCCACCCAACTCAACCTATTTATACCACACCCCCCACACCATGCGTTGGCTACTGTTCCTCTCTCTCATTTCCCTCTTCTTCCCTTGTTTGCCTCCAACACTCTCCCAAGTTCCCTCCAAGCCTGCCTTCTCCCTCTCGTTCTCCTTATAGAACCCCAAGAAGAAGAAGACAATCTCATCTCAGCTGCAACCTATTTGGATTTCTCTGTCTCGGTCTCAGTCATCCCTCTTCCTGACCGAATCAGGTGAACACCCCCCTTCTTGTTCAGTTTTTATGGAATTCCATTTTTCTCCCTCTAGATCTCCTTCCTTATGGCAATTCTCTTGTGGAAATGGGTATAGGAGTAGAGATCTCTTCTAGATCAAAAATTTGGGGCTGATCGTGAGTCTGAGGATGCCTTAGAGCTGGGATTTCCCTTTTACCGGATTGGGTCTCTGTTTCTCTTCTCTTCCTTCTGCAATTGGTCAAGGCAAGTGCAATATGCTTATTTAACATAGAATGGATTGCAGGGCTCGTCATTCCCCAGCTTTGGTGAGATTCCCCGCCGCAACTGTGTTTAGTATGGGAGGGCCGCGGCATAATATCCCGCGGTATCCAACTCGTGTGAATGTGCCATATTGTTTAGATTAGATATTATGTTTATCCTGATTCTCAATGCTTATCATGCTCAGCTGCTTAGATTTTGTATCTTGATATTCTTTTTATCTATATGCTTGTCTTTACTCTTTTGATACATTTATCCTATGTTACTTGTATACTGTGACTTGCCAGATCTTTAGATCTGACTCATTCTTGGTGCTTAGGTTTCGACCCCGATTACGAGGACGGCGCGCCTGCGCTAGATGAGGTACCTGTAGCAGGAGACTACTGGTGGGGACCAGTCGACCAAAAGGTCGAGCTGGAAGTTGGAGAGCCAGCACTTGGGGTGTGAGAGATCTGATGTTATTTTGGGATTTTAAGTGATTTTTGTAGTGAGCTTGGTAGTTGTCTTAATCTGTAATAAACATTTACTCTTTACAACTTTAATACTTTTGGTGAGATTTCAGCTCTGCTATATTTGACTTAGATATATGATACTCTATTACTGCTTCCGCTATATTCACATGCTTCTGCATTAGTAACCATTGATCTTATATCGTTTAAAAAAGTTTTAGATTGGACCTTACTGCGGACCTACGATCTTGGAAGTTCTCGGATTTTCCGGGAAGTAGCGCGCCAACTTCGAGTATCTTGACGATCTTTTCGGTATCCGAAATTGGGGCGTTACACTCCCCACTACAAGAAATTTAGGGTTTAAGGACGACACAAATTTGTCCCAAAATGTACATATTTCGATACCGAAACTAATTAAGAACGAAAATTTTTCGTCTCTCGTTTTGTTGCCAAAGCCTTGTCGCTAAAAGGTGTTGGAGACGGAAAAAAAAATTCGTCATTGAAAAAGATAAATTTGTGATGATTTTTTTTGTCTCCAATACACTCTGTTGGGGACATACTTGTAAATAATTAGTGACAAAATATTTTGTCATTAAAGGAAGAAATTAGAGACAAAAATATTTTGTCATAAATATAAGAAATAGAGACGAAATAATTTTGTCGCGTTTAATACAAAGGAAGATGAAAAAAATTTGTTAAAGAAAGTACCAGTAGATGACGATTTTTTTCCCCCAATCGACTCTGTAGGAACATACTTGTAAGTAATTAACGACAAAATATTTTGTCATTAAAGGAAGAAATTAGAGTAAAAAATATTTTGTCATAAATATAAGAAATAAAGACGAAATAATTTTGTCGCGTTTAATATAAAGGAAGACGAAAAAAAAAATTCAAAGAAGCTACCAATAGAGACAAAACACTACACCAAAAATAGCTAACATGAAGTTAATAAACTATAACATTCACACCTATACACATTCATAGAAAACAATCACCAAATGGTTCACAAAATCTAAAATTAAAATCAATAGACTATCTTAAACTCAAATATTAAATTTATAATATTTGAATATCCATACATCGCACATCCACCTCATATAACCTTCTAACTACTTTCATCCATTCCATTTCTAAAAAAAAATGACAACCAAAGAGTCCATTCCATCACATTTGTTGTGGCTTTAACTTTTTCCAATATTAATGTTTACTGCTAGCTGAGTCCAATTATTATGGTGGAAAAAGACCTCCAATTAACTTGTAGCATTCTTTGTAACGTACTACTTTTCTTGCATAAGTATATTCTTTTGAGCATTCTCCTAAAAAACAAAACAGAAACCAGGCTAAACAACAGCAATAATGGAAAATGAGCAGCTCAGACTTTCATGCATCAATAGGGGCTAAATGGGCCTCAAGCAATGGAGGAAATGGGTTGGAAAAAGAGCCTGAAATGGGCCTAAAAATGGGCTGGAAACAGGCTTGAAACAGGCTGGGAAATAGCCCAGGAAATGGGCTGAAAACAGCCCAGAAAATGGCCTAGAAAACAGGCCTGAAACAGGCTTGGGCTAGACCCAGGCCCGCGGTTCTGTGTTGATTTCTGGCCTGATTTCTGTGTTGAATTCTGCACTTCTTTTCTGCATTCAGATTCATCCTTCCTCCAAACCATTCAAAACTGAATTCAAATCACTTCCTAACAACTTCATTCAACCACCAAACATCACCAAATCATCCCCATTTCACATATTAGAGAGAAAAGGAAGCAAAATTTCAGAATTTCAATGAATGAACACAAAATTTTTCCAATTGAGTCTTCATCTTTTCTAGAATAGAACTGAAATCTCACACTACAAAATACAACTTGAAATGAGCCAGCATTAAACCATTTTCCTGCACAAAAATCATATATAATCTGAACCTAATCATTGAGAAAACAGCCCTTGCAATCCAAGAAAATAATTCAATTAAACTTGAAGTAAGAAATCCATTTCATAAAACCATCCATGAACATAAAGTTTCCAGCTAACAAGGACATAAAACCCCAATCTTAAATACCAAATCTTCTAAAATCAGCCATTTCCATATCAAAATAATACACTAACTAGTATAGTATTTTCACATTCATCCTTTGAAATGAAATCATCAATTCAATGGCTGCCAAAAAGTAACTCCATCTCGATAGTTACCTACCTGTATAAAATCGCAACAAAAAAATGTAATTATTCAACATGTTATAAAGCACACAACTCAAAATAAATGTAAGAGAAAATAAAATGTTTCTGACCATTCTCTGTAGCATAACTACAAAACATCCATACACGGTGTGTCGTGTCAAATGATAAAAATAACAGCATATAAGCGGACATAACAAATTCAACACTTAATTGACATGGAAAGTTACTTACCGAGAATTAGAGCCTTCCCCAACAAGACCTCCTTGCATATAAGTGGACATAACAGCAAAAAATGACCACATTGATAATCACCATATCTGCCCATCATCAGTCAGTTTGCCCCAACAATCCTAGAAATGGAAAAGAAATAGTTTCCCTGATACAAGTAATGGAAGCCCTTTAGTAACTTCACTTAACGTTTGATGATATGGTTGGGGCTGATCATAAATTGAGGCAAAAAATGCATAATAAATGAATTAAATCAATGACCAATATACAAGTGATGAAAGGTTATTTTTCTACATAAAAGAATAAATAAATGTACATACTTAGAAACATCTGTGAATAGGAAAGGTTCCTTTCAGCTACTGTGATAACAGTAGCATTCACAATGTGGAATTACCTACCAACATCTTCATGATCTACCAATCCTCACAACTTAGATAAATACAAAAATAATAACAGTAGCATTCACAAATAAAAATTATCAATGGCCAGCATCATGATTTTGTCGTGGAAAACAATAAACATGTCCTCTAAAATAGAAAATTATCAACATGGTCCATGGATGAATTGAGTTGAGAGAGGATTCAAACAACTGTACGTAGCAGTCACTTGGAACTTCCCACATTATTTATACTAAAATGATGTGGAACACCAAAATGGTGCTTCATTTAGCTGAACTGAGCAATTAACATACCATCACTGTACAACTCTTCAGCTAAAGGGGAATCACATCCTTAAGCATATCCAAAAATTCCTGCAATCCATAAGATCCAAACATGAGAATCATATCCTTCACAAACTAAAGGGGAAGCAAACAAATTAAAAGATATAAAGAAAGATATAGGTACAAAGCTAAAGAAAAACACATAACATTATAATTAAAATAGTTATTGAGCCAAGCCTTTCTCTCAAGAGGCTGCCATTAGGTCTATGACATACATCATTGCAAGGGGCTGCATAATGCAAATGTTTGAAAATCAATGTGGGTTTATGCATGGCCAAGAAATCATGGAGCTATAGGACTAAAGATAATCTTAATAAAAGATCGTGAATACAATATCTTTTGTAGATTGTAAGAAAAAAAAATCAACTGTGAGAAACGTTATATAAATACAGATGTGTCTGCATAAAAGGGTTTTGTAGATATAATACAATACTCAACCTTGAAATACATTTTTAATTGCAAAACCCTTTCCCTAGCCCTAGGATTGAACCCTGCTTAAAAACTTCATTGGTGGTGGTGATGCATCCTATTCACAACCCAGCACAAATTTTTGCCATATTAGGTAAGTATACTCTTTAAATCTTAATCACAAGTAAAATACAAGTTGAGAATTTTCAGCAAAAAAGAAACAAAAAAAAAAAAACACAATACAAGTTGAGAATAACATCCTAGAATTTCCACCATGGCTCTTCACAAATCATATCTCCATTAAATCATTTATACTAATGCAACTACTACTCAAAAAAGAGTAGCAGGGTCTCCAGTGCACCTATCACATTCACTTTACAATCGTCAGCCTATCATTTATGCATTCAAAATCATGCAGTCCAAAATTCAGATAAATATCTACATCAGCCGTAAATGCAGATAATGCACTTCCATTCGGTCTGCGAATTAAACTAGAAAGTACATAAATACATCCAAGCAAAAGTACATCTCACTAATCATCCAAGTCTATAAATAGTTGAACTCCTAAGCACACAACAACTAACCAAATTCTCTCCCCAACACTTGTGCAGTAGCAGTGCACTCCTAAGGGAAAAGAGGGGCTTACCAAACAGTGAAGCTTGAAATTGGGGATGAAAAGCTCGTGGGGTCCACGCGGAGATGATGGAGATCATCGGAGGTTGTGGGGCCCACTTGATTAGTGGCCTACATATTAGTGGTGATGGGGATCTAGGTGGTCCATTGGATGCAAGAAGGACTGAAGATAGAAAGTGAAGGAAGGAATTAAAAGAGAAAATGATAGAAAAATGGGGAGGTGGGGTCTCACATGAATAGTGAAATAGGTGGGGAATTCAATCACATGGAACAAGGAGATGGGAGAGAGAAAGAAATAAAGGAAACCGAGGGAGAGAGAAGGAGTGAAATGGGTGGAATGGGAGTTGACTCCCACTGCAGTGGGGTGAGAGAGGGGAAGAAAGTAAGAGAGAAATAAAGAATGAGATGGGTGGGGCTGATCCATGTTGACAGCAAGGAGGGAGAAGGAGAAAGAAAGAGAGAAAATGAAATGGGTGCGGCGGGGGGAGGGGGGGGTGGGTTGGTGGTGGGGAGTGAGTCCATGTTGGTAGCAAGGGAGAAAATAAAAACAAATAAAGAAAGGGAGGGAGAAATGGTGGAATGGGTGGGGGTAATTTCGTTGGCAGCAAGGAGGGTGGAGTGAGAGATGAGAGAAAAAGAAAGAAAGAGAAACAGAGAGAATGAAAGGGAGAAACATGGAATGAATGAAGAAAGGAAAAAGGGGAAAAGGAGAGAGAGAGAGAGAGAGAGAGAGAGAGAGAGAGAGATGGGGCGGGTTGGGTTCGGTGGTGGCCGGCGCAGGTGATCATGGAGGTCGCCGACGGCGACGGTGATGACGCCGGGATGGTGGGCCAGCGAGGTGTTGGGTGAAGGAGAGATGAATGAG
Source organism: Camphora micrantha (assembly GCA_003546025.1). Lineage (NCBI taxonomy): Eukaryota > Viridiplantae > Streptophyta > Magnoliopsida > Laurales > Lauraceae > Camphora > Camphora micrantha. The sequence goes on along the minus strand of QPKB01000006.1, from coordinate 39,813,723 downwards.
AGATGAGAGATGAGATGAGATGGATGAGATGAGAGAGTATAGAAGAGAGGGGAGAAAGAGAGCTTGGTGGTGATGATCACCGGAGATGGGGGAGCTCGGCGACGATGGCAGCACGCCATGAGGGAGGGAGAATGAGGGAGATGAGATGAGAGAAGAAGAGGGATGAGGGGCTGCTGTTAGGAGTGAAAATGAAAAGAGAGGAATGGGTTTGACCTAATAAAGGAAAAAGGGGGGAAAGGGGAAATGGGTGGGGGGTTTTGCACGAGGGAAAAAGGGGGGTGGAGTATGATGTAAGTGAGGTGGGGTCCACATGGGATGAGATGGGAATTAATAAAATGGGCTTGGATGGGTACGGGTCAGGTCAGGTTTTGGGTCGGGTTCGAGGGTTCGGATCTGAATGCAACAAAAGGATAAAGTCCAGGAAATTAGGTAATCTACCCGATGGTGCCAAAATCTCGAAAAGCAAAAAATACTAAAAAGCCATCGGAACTTTCCAGAAATAGCGACACACACCCCTACTGTACCCAAATGGGCTCATATCTCAACCCAACTTCGCACGCGCGATCCTAATGATTAATCGGACCTATTTGGCTTATAAACGAGCTTAATTATCTAAAAAAACACAATTAACTAAGCTAATTACAATACTTTTACCGACGTTTTTTTCGTCGGCAAAATAAAAAAATAAATAAAATTAAAAAGACTTTTACCGATGTTTTTTTTTCGTCGGCAAAAAAAAACAAAAGCAGATAGATATTCATGTAAAATGCCAAAGGTCTCACTAATCGCAATCACATCAATTCCAATGTAGTGATTGATCTTACATGAGATCACAACAAAAGAAGTATCAAACGCATGTAAAACAATACAATCAGATCTAAATAGATATTCATGAACAAGTAGTAGAGACTGAGAGAGGTAGGTGTACCTGGCGGTGGCGGACTCCTGGATGGAGGATGATGGGCGCAGATGATGGTGATTGGTGATGGTGGCTGCGTCTAGGAGTTCTGAGCGAGAGAGACTGAGAGAAGTAGAGATGAGAGGGATCACTGATCAGGGAGGGGTCTGCACTGCGTGCGTTGATGGAGGGTGGTGATGATTGATAGGGGCCAATGGGCCATGGGCCTGCTGCCTGAGACAATGGGTGGGAGATCGATGTTGGAAAAGGGTAAATGGGGAAAAGGGTTCTTCTCTCCTGTTCTGGAAAAGGGTTTTTTAAAGAGAGACCGGGATAGATAGAGGGACAAAGGGGGAAATGGGTTTTGGAAAAGGGGCGCCATTGGATTTTGGAGGGTGGGGGGGGGGGGGGGCACAGGCAGGATGGATGTTAGGGCCTGAGGGGCCCATTTTAGTCATTTTAAAGGCTTTTCCAGAGCAATACTTGTGAGAGAGGAATAGGCTCAAGTGCGAATGAAATTGGCGCCTTATTTTATTGGCTAAAATATTTTCGTCTTCCATAACTTATCCTTATTAGTGACGAATTACGCTCGTCACAAAAACAAATTATATTTTGTGACAAAAATGTTCATCTCGAATGAGCTAAAATAATTCACGCCAGCAAATAAAATTGGAGCCTTATTTTTGTGACCAAATATTTTCGTCTTCCATAACATATCCTTATTAGTGACAAATTACGTTCGTCACAAAAACAAATTATATTTTGTGACAAAAATGTTCGTCTCCAATGAGCTAAAATAATTCATGCCAAAGCAAATGAAATTGGCACCTTATTTTGGTAACGAAATATGTTCGTCTTCCATAACTTATCCTTATTGGTGACGAATTACATTCGTCGCAAAAAAAAATTATATTTTGTGACAACAATATTCGTCTTCAATGAGCTAAAATAATTGGCGCCAATGCAAATGAAGTTGGCGCCTTATTTTTGCAGACGAAGTTTTTTTTCGTCTCCTATACTTTTGAAAAAAATGAAAACAAATGACAAAATTTATATTTCATCCTCTTTGGGTGTTCTTTTAAGACAAAAAAAAAAAAAAAATTCGTCATCAAATTTCGTCGAAACAACCTAGATTTCTTGTAGTGCCCTATCATCCACCACCGGAGGCCTTTGCCATCCTCTCTCTCCCTCACTGCCCTCTCCATCTCTCTCTCTCTCTCTCTCTCTCTCTCTCTCTGCCCTCCGCCGCCAGACGCCTCCCCTCTCTCCCTCTCCCTCTCCCTCTCCCTATCTCTCTCTTGCTCCCTGTCCTCCTCCGGCAATGCTACTGGAAGGGGAGGTGGTGGCGGGGGGTGAGGGTGGGGTTTGGGGTGAAGTTAGTTTAGGTATTATAGGATGTGCAAAGAAAAATTTGAAATGCTCAAACTTCAATGGTGGGTGTAGAGAGAGAGTGCAAAGTAAAATGTAGTGTGGATTTAGAAGCTCTCCAAAGTCATCACTTTTTGGCAAAAAAATAAAATAAATTCTTATCATTAATTATCAATTAATGTGTTTCTTTATAATGTTTTGGTAGAAATCCCTCGCGTGTATATATATATATAGGGAGATATTCCTATGAGAGATATCCCTCACCTTAAATGAGAGATTGGGTGGTGGCCCTCACATTTAAGTTGTTAGCATTGAATATGGATGTGAGGGCCCCCGCCCAATCTCTCATTTAAGGTCAAAAATATCTCTCATAGGAGCATCTCACACACACACACACACACACACATATATATATATATATGAGCAAGGCTCTCTTAAGCTGAAATAGTGATGGTCCCATAAATTAAAGTTAATTATATCTATTTTTTGCATTATGAAACTGAAAAATCCAATTTTGATTGAATTTATGTTGATTTTGGAGACGATCATCATGCAAAAAACAGCATAATCGACTTTGATTTGTGGGATTAGCGTTGTTTCACTTAAGGATATGCTAAGTTGCAGCTTAGGAGAGTTGGTCCATATATATATATATATATATATGGAAGATACTCCTATGAAAAAATTTCTCTTACCTTATATGAGAAATAAGGTGGGGGCCCTCATATCCGTTTCCAATGCCAACAACTTAAATGTGAGGGCCCCCACTCCTATAAGGTGAGAGATATCTCTCATAAGAGCATCTTCATACACACACACACACACACCTGTGAGAGATAAAGGTGAGGACCCTCACATCTATATCTCTCACAGTAAGATGAGGAGCATCTCCCATATATATATATATATATATATATATACATATGAGATGTCAATTTCAAGTCCACGTCTCCCTGTATGGACCTAGACCCAAAACCATATTATCATGATAAGGTCCAATATAGCAGACTCAAAACCTAGACTCAGAATATTAAGTGGATCCAAAATTAAGTATCCAACGCCTATCATCATGAGTTAGGTTCGGGTCTAAGTCTGGGTTTTTGGCAACCCCTAATCATGGGGAACTCTTTGGTCAGTGGCGGCTCATGTGATGACACCTACAACACACACAAGTCCAAAATTCTCCAACATGGATAGAGATCAGTATCAAAACATTATCACGTTGCTTCTCTGTATTAAGCTCTCTACATTGCCAAACACACCCAAAGATACCTCTATTGAATATTGATGGTCTCTAACTAGGTCATAGGTATAGTTGGCAATAGGTTGGGTAGAGTTGGGTTCTAGTCACACTAACTTTTGTGCATAACTTGGCCCAACCCAAACCCAGTGCATTTTTTAATTGGGTTTTTTGTATTTTTATGATAATGGAGGGTGTTTTCTTCGCGTTCTCATCATCCAGACAAACTTCAGCACATGGCCAGTCTCTCACTACAGAGTACTAAGCTAACTTAGCTGTTCTTTACTTCTCTTAATTACCTCTATTTAGCAACTGGTTTTAGAAGTGATGGGATCACAGCAGAGGATCGATGTTCAGTGACTGCTTCCTATGTTTAATTAAGGTAATGAAACATGGTAGTAGCAGATAAAAATAAGTTAGACCATTGAGGAGATTCTGCTAGCCCAAGGCACCCAATAGCATTTAATTAGTGTTAAGTATCAAATGAAATTTGTCTGTATACCATTACTAATGTGCGTGTTATCAGTTAGCCATGTGGTTCCAGCTTCCTGTTTTGTGGAGCTGAAACAGCAACATATTGCATCAACAAGAATCTACATGACAGTGGTTGTGAGTAGGGGCTTTAAAGTGAAAGAATAGGGCAGGCTTATTGATAACTAGGCCTGTTTTTAAGCCCATATTTTTTAATTTTTTTTTCAGAAATAGCTAAAACAGTTCCTAATATTGCTTATGTTACTTACACCTAACGAAAAAATAAATGAGATTCATTATGTAAGATATTACTCGAAGAAGCGATAGCGTGAGAAGAAACTTATACCCTAGTTTTTTAGGGCCAGTTTTGTCCCAATTTTAATGGATGTCCAGTCACCCTTTGAATCTCAAACAGGAAACCTTCCTTGAGCATTCCAAATTCATAGAATTTTGAAGGTTGAAAAATGCATTTCACAGTGGTAAATTCACTGTACTTTGTAACCAAAGAGATTACATCTGAAAGTTCCAAGATGAATTTGATATTTCAAACAACCAAAATTTTCATTAGATATGGTTCAAACTCACTCCTCATGTGGCCACTTCTCTATCTAACATCCTTTAAAATCAATGATAGTCAATTGCCTGAATCAGCCAAAACCCATTGTTCAAAACTCGAAAACTCGACTCAGTTCAGGAGGTCACTGAGCCAAGTAACTTGGGAAGTCAGGCCTTAGCGAGACTTGCTCAACTTGCCTGAAATCGGTGGCTTACCAAGCTGAGTCAACTCGGGCAATGCAGGGTAAGTCGGCAGGTGTCTTTAAACTATGCAAACACTGCGAGATCCCTATTCATGTTTAGGAGTGACTGCAACCTAAACATGTCGAGGCCTACCATTTGGTTTGATGCCTTTGACACTTCACTCCAAAAGCATTGGTCCAAACCTCTAGTTTAAAGATAAAACCATGGGCAGTTTTTGACTCATTATTCCAGAATCATTCCCTAAATCTCAATTACATGTCCATGTCAGATGTTAACAATGAAAGGGATATTTTGGATTGATACGCTGTGTTCATGAAACTTCAAAACCAGTTTTCAAGTCTTTCCTTAATTACCAAGAACAGAATTGGTCATGGGTCTCAACAAATCATGTCTATAGGCTGATCTTGTTTCTGTTAAGTTTCCTACAACGTTTGAGGAAATGAAAAAACAACAAATACTTGAGATGTTTTCAGTTCCACCGCGTATGCTTGTTATATGAGAATCACTGAATCAAAGTGTCATTAATAGGAGGAAAAAAAAAATCCAGAAAAAACCCCAGATTTGCTTTTAAACTCCATTTCTATTTCGTATGATGGAATCCTCCTACAATCAATCAATATTTCTTCACACACATTTAACTTGTGAATTCGCATACAAATTATCGAACCATTTTCTTCATGCCTATTCAACACTTCCAAACCATTGTCATTTATCCACCATTGGATTCAATCACGACAAAATGACAAAAACAGGTCATAATTTGGTTAAACTTGGAGTCCATAGTAATAAGGGTTGTGATTATATGATTAGAGTGATTCTGAGGCAATCAAATCATACATACTCCTTTACCCCCAATGATTAGATGCAATCAACACTGCTCCATTCAAACAGGAGCATACTTACAATACAAAGCTGGTCTTTATTCTTTTTCTGTCTTTTTTTTTTTTTTTCTAGCACTCCTCTTTTATTAGGGTTGGAAAGCAAAATAGATTTCAAATTTTCAATATCCCTTTTTGAAAACCACAAACTGCTCTGATCCAGAATTAAATCAAATAACCTATATGAACTGATGAGGATTTATGTGGTCCTGCCTCTTCAGCAACAGCAAATGTAGTCTCTCTAATTGTAGCATATTCAAAATCAAATCTTATATGTAAACTGTCCCATTTTGCAGGAGTTCGACATTTATCCTTGTCTTTAAATACCAAACAATGTGTCTCTCTTAGAAGCCTATGATACAACTTCCATGACAATTGTGTTTCTTCAGTGCCCACTTCGCTTCGTACTTGTGGAACCAATGGCTCAGTAATCATCAAAACCATTAATTTGATGGGCCCCACCATGGATAATCTCGCAGAAGTTACCAAATTGGATGATCCTAAACCTTGAATCAGTGGCCTTTATGTAAACAGTTCAGAATCTTATTAAGCAACACTTCAGGGAAATGAGGCTAAAGCATGGACGGCTATGGTGCTTTCGGGACATCTCCATTTACAGTGGAGACCATCCTATCAACACTCTAGATCACCAAAACATACATATGCATGTGTTCCTCATGAATTGCTCTACAAAATCCTACATATTTTCATTCAACAATCCAATAACCAAAACAAAAGAAAGCATTTTCCAATGAATTGGATACCGATATTTCATCACCAAGTAGACCCAACAAAAATACCCATCAAACCAAGACATTCTCTATCTTTAGACTCCCTGAACAAGACGACACCATCACTAATCCATCACCTACTGTACACTGCAGACAGCTTCATTGCTCTCTGCTCTTCACTTCGATGCAATTTCCAAAGAATCTCTCCTCTCCTTATTTGAATCTTATTAGCATACAATACAAGCATTAGGATTCTCTTCTGCACTTTGCACATAGTGATGTTGGGTCATGTGGGGATTATATGCCTGGTAGGCCTTGACAAGCTCTGCAACATGCTCATTGGAATCTTTCTTCTTTTCTTCCTTCTTGGGTTCTTCTTTCTTCTTATCCTCTTTCTTGGGTTCTTCCTTCTTCTTCTCTGGCTCTTTCGCAGGGCCAACCAATACAATCTCTGCATGCCCAAGCTTCCGCAGTTTGCTTACAATAACAACTGGATCGACATCCCCAATAACAGTTAGCTTCTGCTCCTTCATGTCTATGGCAATTGAATCAATCCCTACAAATTTAGAAACGAGAAGGCAACAAACTGTCATCGATTTAAAGATACCCATGTGGTTTTACTTTCAATGGAGTTCGATATCATACCTGAAAGGCCAGAGACAGCCTTCATAGCCTTCTGCTTGTCTTTGTTATCGTGTACATTCAATTTCAATACCACTTTCTGCAATAACAGAACCCAATAAGAGCTGGCCTCTGATGAACAACCATGATCCAACTGGAACCAAAACAGCGTGTGGATGATACTAAAAATAGAAAAAAAAAAATTTGCAGAAATCTGATGCATTTGGGCATTTGCCAGAACTGCACTTTTCCAAGTGGAATCATACAACTCCCCCAAAATCATGATAGTGTCCACACTTTGATTGAGCTTCCAAAATTCACATAATTTTAATTGCAAGTTTGGCAATCTCCTCTTGTGAAAAATTTTTAGAGATTACATCTAATAAAGTCTGATTAAATACATTATTACTAATAGATACACTTCATAGAGTAATTGATGGAATAAAAAAGGGAAATTTCATTTAACCCAAACTCTAATTCAAACCTATTCTAATTCAAACTATCTTAACATATCTAACACCTCTATTGCCAAAACATCAGAAGAAACAAGTAAAATTAGACCATTCAAAAAAAAAAAAAAAAAAAAGTAAAATTAGCACTGATCCTCAAAAACTGCAAAAAAAAGAAAAACAAACCTATTCTAATTCTAATTCAAACTATCTTAACATGTCTAACACCTCTATTTCAAAAACATCAGAAGAAACGAGTTAATTAGCACTGATCCTCAAAAGCTGCAAAAAGAATATATATATATATATATATATATAACCCTAAAGAATCAAGTATTTACTAACAAAATTCGAAAAGGGGTGAGGAAATTACACATGAATATTCAAGCATCAGAGCTGAATGGTTGGAAACAAGAATAATCAAAAGACCCAGAAAGGAAAATGCCCCCAAAAACACAGTTTGGGTAAATAAAGCAACAAACATAAAAAACCTATGCTTCAAATTCCTTAAAAACCAACAAAACCTCTGGAAAGTAACAAGAGAAGAGAAGAAAAGAAATCTACAAAAAACCCCAGAAAGACCCATATTGAAAAATGGGAACACGATAGATTTGCAAGCTTCCAACAATCTTAAAAAGAGAGAATCTGAACTGGGTTTGATAAGTGGTGAGAAATCTAACCTTCATTTCTTCTGATCTCTGATGTCCAATGCAAACAAGAACAAGAATAATAATTCAAAGTGCAAGTGCTTGTTTGAAGGGTAAATTACATTTGAGAGAGAGAGAGAGAGAGTCTCGTGCTATAAGGAAGGGACTTCCTGCTTCAGATGATTCCGAGGAAAACGGAATCGCGGAGCCGATGTGTACGACAAGCAATTATATTTAGGGATCCTCTATTGGCTGATGCCTGATGGTAGAGAATTCTCTGAGGCCCGGCTTATAAATCTGCAAGTGAGACCCACTTAAAAAGCCCCAACACATAGAGTAGCCAGTGTCATGAAAATTTGATGTTTGGCAACTTTCGGATTGATTACACATTAAATAAATTTTACTGTTTGGATATAAACTTCAGCCAAAGGATTGAAAAAAAGGAACTACTCTTCAAGCAAATAATAGAATCCTGAATCCACAATAAATAAATAAGAAAAAACAAGGAGAAAATCCAAAGATAAATTAAATTAGTATTATTTTCATATCAAGATAACAATAAAATTCCGAAACACTGAATTGGAAACCCTAACGTTTTCAGATTCGTAAAGGTTATCCAAAACTAAAGATTATAGTCATATTGAAAAACCCTAGGACTAAGCTCTAAATTACTTTCAAGATATTTCAAGAAACTTCAGACTCAAATGCACCCAAAATATCCCCTAAAATGAGCAAAATTGAGATTTTCTATACCTAATAAACTTTACACGAAAATTACATTTTGATCTTTGAAATGACCTCATTTCACAACGGAAATGACAACTGCCTATTGGTTGTTATCTATCCCTAAACACATTCATTGCTTTAAGTGTCAAGGGTTGGGAACCCTCCGATAGCAAAAAAAGAAAAAAAAAGTGTCATTACACATTAAATATTATTTTAGAGTTGTTTAGACTTCAAAAATGGGCTCTATGTAGATGGTCGAGGAGGATTCATACTCAAAAATTGGAATGACCCCATGATAGCTGCTTGTTTTAGATGTTGTCACCACACTAGATAAATAGTTAGGATTATTCTATCAGTGTGAGCCCTAAGCCCCTAACCACAGCCTAGCTGTGTTAAATCCATACTTGGCTTTGGTGTGTTTGAATTGGAGAAAACTAGAGAAAATTGTCCTTAATTGAAATTTGAGTTATTTACAATTTTCTCTACTTGTTTTTTTACATTTAAAGGGGGATTTTCAAATAAGGCCTTAATTTTTTGTCTTATTTCAAAAAAAGACACAACTTTCAAAACTTTTTAAATTAGATAATAAGTGTTTCAGTACTAAGTTTTCAATTAAGAACATCCATCCATTTAAAGGTATTAATTTCATGGTGACTTTTTCTCTCAACTTTTTTAAGATACCCAAATTACCCTTCATTTAAAGTTATGACATGGTTCCGACACCACTACATTCAACCAATTATCGTGGGTATACCAGCTGTTCTGGTTCACCAAGAGGTGTCATGAAGGAAACGGGGAGAATATGGAGGAAGTAAAAGGAGGATTTTAATTCAATGAAGGGTAATTTAGTAGACGTTGCAAATAACTATTTCTATTTTCAGCTTTCAAATACAATCACCTATACTCCCATGACAATATCTGTCAGCCACCATGATCGTTGCTAGTTGTCTATAGGTGAACGAAAAAAAAAAAAGGCATTTGACAGTCTGATATGTTTGAAATAGAGCTTATTGAACCAAATTTGGCTGAAATGGATATATTCAAAAGACCTTTTTACGAATAAACAGTCTAGTAAGACATATCTAATTTGATTAAATATATTTAAAAAAGCTTGATTGGTAAACATACAAATAAAAACTTATTAAAGGGGCATATAGGATAGATGGGATATGGCCCCATGATGATGATGATGCAACTACAATGAGACTCGCCTAGTCATCTTTTTCATCAATGGCCGTGATTTTGTGCTCAAATTTGGGGCGGCTTGGCTCTTGAGACCCCATATGGTCCCACTATTTTTAGTGTTTATACCTCCAATGGTTAGATTAGAGAGGGCTTCAAAACTCAGGATAATTAGGAGGAAGGGTGGGCTGGACTCGTATGTGCCAAGAGTCACGCATGGTACATGATTTTAGGGCCAAAATATCTAAGTGTAACCCTGGGTGAGCTTCCTTGATATGGATTATAGGAGGAGGCCCCAGTCTACTTGATAAAACCTTGTGAGTTGTGACCAATAAAGGCCCAAGCATGTTAAGGGAGGAAGGGTCTAGATCCAGCCCAATCAGCAATTCGGACTATAAACTTGTGCACAATGGATTGGAGAGTATGATTTGGGGGTTATGGATCCAAGCCCAGATTTGTATCAGACAGAACCCAGGTGCATTACATCCATATAGCCAAGTAGAGAGAAAAGAGACAAGCAGGTTAACAGCACAAGAAGGTCCAAGGTCTAGCTTTGTCATTGGCGATATACATGGTCCAACTGTGGGAATCTGCTAAGGCCCTATTAATTTGTAAATTCAACAAGTGGGTCTTGTACCAAGCCCAGGCTTAGCATTAGCTTGATGATATCAGCTTTCTGGACTGATTGATTGATGTATCAATTGGCCCAGACCAACCTTTTTATAGACTCTAATGGATTGGTGCAGGCCTGAGATGTAATACTAATTTGATCAAATAGAAACTTAAGTAAAATAAATTTAAAGAAGAAACCTCACAGGCAGACTTTTGAAAAACAATATTGACAAGAGGAAAACTCTCAAACATATCCAGTAGCAACTCCACATTTTGATTTATTCAAACGGCAACATGAGCCTTGGTGGTTCAACTGGGTCAAACTGCATCATCCGATCTCCTTTTGAAACATTGGTTTGTAACAATCTTTGAAGAGGGTTTTCTTTTAATCGAGCCCCAGTTATTTGAGAGCAGAACTTACAAATTTACTAATCACATTCACATAAAATTTATTAGTGCGGCCAAAATTTAAAATCTGAACTGCTCAAAATCAAATACCTTTTTTTTATATTATTGATTTTTTATTTTTTATTTTTTATTTTTACCACAGACAAGGGCGGCTGGGACCCAAGGCAGAGCCCACAAACACATAGGAAGAAAGCCCGCACACGTGGAAAGAAGTGGCATACCCAAGATTCGAACTATGGACAGTTAAGTAAGAACCGTCACTCCTTACCACTAAGGTAAGGATCCGTTCTCTCCTTACCTTTAAATTAAACGTATCAAAAAGAGCCAAACTAAAATTTACACATCGGAAAACGGTCAGGCTATTGGGTCAAGTGAGATCAATACCATTCATCTTGATCTGCAGTCCACTAGAGGCATTAGATCTGCTGTAAAAAGCCAGCACGAGTGACCTCTTGTAGTTTTCCTATTCGATCTTTGTAGATCTTACCTTTCTTCACTCATCTGTAGCCCTGAATTCTTCACTCATCTGTAGCAAGTGAGAATTGTGGGGGACTACCTCTTCATAAAACTCCCCCAAGATAGGTAGCCCAGAACTTTTCGATCTCCTGAAACGAAAACCCCAGTTCAGCATTTGAGGTGATGAAGGTATTGGTGGCAGGGCAGAAGGTCTCAATGATCGCCCTTAAAATGTCGCCGCACTCCCTCAGCGTGGCATCGGTCCAACGCCACCACTCCTTCAATGGCACAAACCAACACCAAGGAAGGTGCCTGGCCCCAATCCAGCCACTGTCATCGTCGCTTAGAACACCGAGACCCATTATTCGAACTTGTACGATGGGAGTCTCATGGGTGATATGTATGCTTCTAAGGAATATTGGGTGTTGGCTAATTCATTGGGTAATTGACAAAATCAGAAATCATAGTTTTCAATGTAATTTATAGATGGACTGTCCAAATGAAGAGTTGAAGACTGAATTACGTCAGAACAAAAAATTATATGGGCGCTCGAGCAAGCTTTTAGTATTTCTGAGTGTTGGCTAATTCATTGGGTGGACAAAACATGGGATTTAATGTAATTTGCATTTCTTAGATGGACCACTTTGTTTTGAAGAAGAATTCCAAAGCAACAAGAAGCAGGGAGTTTTTAACAAATAGTCAGACCGATCGATCGCAACCCCAGACCGATCGATCGCCCAGAAAAAGGTCCCAGTTAAAAGTCAGACCGATCGATCGGATCCCCTGTCCGATCGATCGCCCAGAAAAAGGCCCCAGTTAAATGACAGTCCGATCGATCGGACAGCGGCGAACTTAGTTATTTTTTAGCCACTTCTATCTAAAGTCCTGTTCTTCAATCCTATTACAACAAAAACTTTTCCATACGAGTTCAGAAGCCTATTTAAGGGTTTAACCCCTTCATAAACAGGCACCTCTTTCAGATCAAAACCCTAAATTACCCTAAGAGAGATTAACTTCCTCCAGATAGCTCTTTTGACAGATTTATGTGCTGAAGCTTTGTCCTCTGGAGATTTTCCATCCATGTTCCAGCCAATTCGTCTTGCTTAAGGCGTGGAGATTGAAGTGCTAGAGAAGGTGAACGGCATGGTCGTCGGCAAGAATCACTTTGGTCCTTAGGTTGTGATCAACTGTAAAGGGAAGTGAGTTTCTCTTGTAACCTTCGAGTTTATAGTGCTTGATCTTTCTGGACCGGTGCTAGGTCCTGTGGTTTTTTTCCCTACCCAGGGTTTTCCACGTAAAAATCTTGTGTCCATCTACTTGATTTGTTGCTTGATTAACTTAGGTTTTTATTTCCATATTCGTATCTGTGCTGGGATTTAGTGTACTTTCTGTTAGGTTTGTGTTTTTGAACCCTTCAGGAATTTTCAATTGGTATCAGAGCTGATTTACACTAACTTGTTGTGTGAGATCTTCACAGATTTCTAATATGGATATTATTATAGATGGATCTTCTATTTCCAAACCCCCACTCTTGGATGGATCGAACTACCATTATTGGAAAGTTCGAATGACTGCCTTCCTTCAATCCATAGATGTGGATGTCTGGAATTCTGTGGAATTTGGTTACTCCAAGCCCACTGTCGTCACTGATGGCAACAAAATCATTGAAAAACCCATGCCTCAATGGACCAAGGAGGATAAACAAACCTTCAATTTTAATGGTAGAGCTTTAAATTCAATTTTTAATGGTGTTTCTCCTTCTGAATTTCGTCGGATATCTATTTGCAAAACTGCTAAGGAAGCATGGGATATATTAGAAACTGTTCATGAAGGTACTCTCAAAGTTAAGCAAGCCAAACTTCAGAATTTGGCTACTACATTTGAAAATCTGAAAATGGATGAAATTGAGGTTTTTGATGATTTCAATGATAAGTTGTCTGCTATTGTGAATTCAACTTTCTACTTAGGTGAAGTTATTCCTGAACATAAAATTGTTAAAAAGATTATACGGCCCCTTCCTGAAAGATTTGACCCAAAAGTAGTAACTATTGAGGAATCCAGCGATTTGGATTTAATTAAAGTTGATCAGTTAGCTAGCAACATGCAAATCTTTGAAGCCAATTTCAGAAAAACAAAGAAAGCTAAAGGAATGGCTTTGAAATCTCTTATGGAGCATGATAATGACTCTGATCAAGAGACCGAAGACCCAGACCTTGATGCCCTATTTGTTAAAAAGTTTAAAAAGTTTTTGAAAAATGATAGAAAGGATTTTAAAAATAATTTTAAAAATACTACTCAAAAAGGACAAAATAAACTTTCTTCTTCGCTTAAATCCAATGCTGGTCAAAATCCTGAGAAAAATGTGTCCAAAATCCCCCCCCAAGAGTACTCACTGTTATGAATGCAAAGGTTTTGGTCACTATGCTTCTCAATGTGTAAATAGAACTTTCAGAACTCAAGGAAAGGTGTTGAATGTCACGTGGGATGATGATTCAGACCAAGATTGCAATGATATTGAACCTGAATCATCATCACCAGAACATGAAAAGTTTATGGCATTTATGGCAAGATCTAACGATTCCTTTTTGCAGGAAGGTGTGGAAAAATCAGATGAATTTATTTCAGAGGATCTTAATTGTTTGTCAGATAATGAACAGGATTTGGTAGAAGCATATCATAGTCTCCTCAAACATTCAAGGAGGATGACACAATTGAATGATATTCTGAAAGGAAAATGGAAGGCTGCTGGAAAAGAAAATCTTGTTCTTAAAACTGAATTCAATGAAGCCCAAGGTAAAGTATCTCAACTTGAATCACAGCGTACCATTCTATCTGACAAATTGATTTCTGTAGGAAATGAACGTGACTTACTTCATGAGCACTCTATTCAAGCTGACAAAGAAATTCTACTCCTAAAGAAAGAACTGGATTCCTACAAAACTAAAAAAGATAGCATCTCTGACAAACTCAAGATAACCATTGCTGAATTGGTCTCTACCAAAGCTGATATTCATCGGATGAACACAGGGTCAAAGAAACTTGATGAAATTTTAGGATGCACAAATTATAACTAGCAACAAACATGGTCTTGGATTTGACTATGGTGCATCCTCCTCCAATAACACAGGTAAATTTGTCCGGGGAAATACATTGTTTGCTATTGAACATGCTATTTCTCAACCTAAACATGTGAACTCCAACATCAAGAATTACATGCCTCAACGTATATATGTCCCTACCTATCACTTTTGTGGAATCATTGGACATATTAGGCCTCATTGCAATAAATTGCGTAAGAAACTTTGCAATGAAAGAAGGAAGATCAATTTGACCCCTTATTAGGTCAAACAAAAATCCATTTGGATACGCAAATCTGATGTTTGCTGCAATGTGGTTCTCACTGCTCTTAAAGCACAAAGTTCACATATTTGGTACTTAGATAGCGGGTGCTCTAGACATATGACAGGGGATAAGTCCCTTTTCACATCACTTGAAAGTCATCATGGTGATAATGTTCAATTTGGAGATGGAAGCAAATCTAAAGTTATTGGTAAAGGATCTGTCGACATACCAGGTATGTCAACTATCAATAATGTTTTTTTTGGTTTGATGGTCTTAAAGCAAACTTGCTAAGTATAAGTCAATTCTGTGAGTCTGGTAATGAGGTTCATTTTTCTTTAAATACTTATTCCATTGTAGACAGTCTTGGAAAACATGTTCTTTCTGGTAAAAAGAATTCTGATAATTGCTATGTGGTTGTTAATAAAATTGTCAATGAAAAAGTCTTGAACTGTAATTCTGCTACTGTCAATACTGTTGACCTTTGACATCAAAGGCTAGGTCACATTAACCATTCTGATTTGGAAAAACTCTCTAAGCAAGAATTAGTTCGAGGACTTCCCAAACTTTAAAAACCTCATAACCACGTGTGTGGTCCTTGTCAATTTGGGAAACAAATTAGAGCACCACATAAAAAAATTGGAAATGTTCACTACCAAGAGACCACTAGAGCTACTTTATATGGATCTTATGGGTCCTTCAAAATCTGAAAGTATTGGTGGCAAGAAGTACATTTTTCTTACTGTTGATGATTTCTCTAGATTTACTTGGGTTCGCTTTCTTAGAGATAAATCTGAAACTTTTGATGTGTTCCATTGCTTATGGCTTCAACTTCTTACAGATAAGGGCGGACAGTTTGGTGGAATTGCAAGAATCAGATCCGATCATGGCACTGAGTTTCAGAACTCCTTCTTTAACTCTTTTTGTACTGAAAATGGAATTAAACATGAGTTCTCTACCCCTAAAACTCCACAACAAAATGGAGTTATTGAAAGAAAAAATCGGGTTGTACAAGAAATGGCTTGAGTCATGATCCACAGTAAAAACGTGCCTCAAATGTTTTGGGCAGAGGCAGTTAACACTGTTGTCTATATGATCAATCGAGTCTACATCAGGGCAGGAACACAGAATACTCCATATGAATTATGGACTGGTCGAAAACCTACAGTTAAATACTTCAAAACCTTCGGGAGTAAGTGTTACATCTTAAAAGACAGAGAACATCTTGGTAAATTTGACTCCCGAAGTGATGAAGGGATTTTTCTTGGGTATTCATTAAATAGCAAAGCCTACAGAGTATTTCATTTGCGAAATTCCACGGTCATGGAATCTATCAATGTCATTGTTGATGACGTTGGACCTTCTTATTTTTCTGATGATGAAGATGAATTCCCATTGACTCTTCATTCTTCTCCGCAGGTTGGACAATATAGTAAGCAACATACAGAACAACAAGATCCAATCACACCAGATCAAGAAGCTGTCATTCCTGACACTGAATCTGAATCTGAAAGTGACGAGTCTGGACTGAAAGTGAAAGGTTCTGCTCAAAGTACACCAACTCATCAACCTTCTCCAAGCAAGGACGTAAATCCTAGATCAAAAAAAGGTCAGGTAATCAAGGATCATTCTCTCGACAAAGTGATTGGTGATGTTCATGCTCCTATAAAAACTCGTCAGCAAGTCCAAAGTGAGGTAAATTTTTTGTGTTATGTTTCCTCTTTTGAACCCAAAAGCATTAAAGAAGCTCTTATAGACGACTCCTGGATTAACGACATGCATGAGGAGTTAGGTCAATTTGAGCGTAACAATGTTTGGAAACTAGTTCCAAGGCTCAAAAATACACATGTCATCGGTACAAAATGGATTTTTAAAAATAAAACTGATGAATTTGGACCAAGTTATTAGAAACAAAACTAGACTAGTTGCCCAGGGCTATACACAGATGGAGGGAATAGATTTTGATGAAACGTCTGCTCCGGTTGCTCATCTTGAGTCCATTCGCATTTTATTGGCAGTAGCTTGTTCTTTAAAAATCAAGTTATATCAGATGGATGTCAAGAGTGCCTTCTTGAATGGATTTTTGAATGAGGAGGTGTATGTAGAACAACCGCAAGGTTTCCAAGACCCTCATAGCCCTGATCATGTGTTCAAAATAAACAAAGCTTTGTATGGTTTGAAGCAGGCTCCTCGAGCATGGTATGAGAGACTGACTACCTTCCTGATAGAAAACTCTTTTGTACGGGGCAGCGTGGATAAAACACTATTTATCAAGAGAGAAAGAAACAATATCCTCATTGCTCAAGTTTATGTGGATGATATTGTTTTCGATTCCACATCTGAAAGTTTAGCTACATCATTTGCCTCATGTATGTCAAAAGAATTTCAGATGAGCATGGTTGGTGAATTATCCTTTTTCTTAGGTCTTCAAATTAAACAATGTGAGAATGGGATATTTCTTTCACAATCCAAATATGCTCAAACCATTTTGAAGAAATTTGGGATGACCTCTGTCAAGCAACCCAATACTCCTATGAGCACCACTGTTAAGTTGAGTTTAGACTATTCCGGGAAAGATTTTGATGAAAGAATGAATCGAAGCATGATAGGAAGCTTGTTGTACTTGATTGCCAGTCGACCAGACATCTCCTTCAGTGTTTATGTTTGTGCCAGATATCAGTCAAGACCTAAAGAATCTCATGTCCAAGCTGTGAAGAGGATTTTAAAATATGTTAGTGGCACCACTGATTTTGGAATATGGTATTCAAGAAATACCAACATGAATGTCGTAGGTTACTCAGATGCTGACTGGGTAGGTTGTGTAGATGATCGGAAAAGCACTTCCGGTGGCTGTTTTCTTATTGGGAATAATTTGGTTGCGTAGCACAGCAAGAAACAAACCTCCACTTCTCTATCCACAGCTGAGTCAGAATACATTGCGGCTAGAAGCTGTTGCACACAATTGTTATGGATGAAACAAATGCTATCTGATTATGGCATTGCACAAACCACAATGGTTGTTTATTATGATAACAAGAGTGCCATTGACATCTCTAAAAACCCGGTACAACATTCCAGAACCAAACACATAGACATAAAGCATCATTTTATCAGGGATTTGGTTGAAGAGAATATCATTAGCTTAGAGCATATCCCTACGGAAAATCAACTAGCTGATATTCTTACAAAACCCTTGGACCCAGCTCGGTTTGATTCTCTTCATAAGTCTCTTGGTATTTGCTCACACCCTTAGTTTCTTTCAGTATCTTTCAGTTTGATGGTTATGGTTTGGTTGCATCTTTTCAGTACTCTTCTCTCCTAAAAAATATATATATATATATATATATACCGGAGGTCAGGACTACCTACGAGTATGTGTGATAGCTACTATATGATTGAAAAGTTTCATTAGAGAAGGCTACTATACTCATTAGTGTGAAAGTCACCAATGATGGCTCTGATTTGGGCAATTTAAAAAAAAAAAAACGGGGGAGTTGAGTCTGTTATGTGTAATTATATCATTTATCCTAAAACAGACTATTTAAAAAAAAAATTGTTCTCTCTCCCTTCCTCTCTTCACTTGGCTTATTTCTTCTTAGTTGCCTAGGTCCGATCGATCGGCCTGACTAGACCGATCGATCAGACAACGTCAGACATTGTATAAAACATTCCGCCCGTTTTCCTTTTCTTTCATCCTCTTTTCATTTCTCTGTTTCTCTACCCTAGACCCGAGTTTTTCATTCTCTCTCAAGGGTTTTTCCACCGGGATTGGTTGCTCTTTCTGAGGTAACTCTTCTTCCTCTTCTCTCTTTTCTTCTTTCTATTTCATTCCATGTGCTTGTCTTCGATTTTGGTAGAAATATTGGGTGTTTGGAGTTTTTTGTTTTGGTTATGGATGATTGAAAATATTTGTGTGTTGCAACTGTTTTCCTAGTCTTGGTGTCAATGTACTCAGCTATTCTTATTGTACCTCCATTTTGGATGTCTCTTTTTCTAAGATGAATGGTGGATGTGTGTCTTTGTACAATGCACCCCAGGTGTTTGTTGAATTGTCTAAAAGAAGAAATGGCTCCAAAAGTCTCCAATCCTCGTAAGAAAACATGCCATCATGGTAGCTCCTCCTCTGCCCCTACTTTTGACGGGAATAGATTTCAAAGTCTGATCAAAGAGAATTCTTTTATGAATGTTTTTTCAAAGAAACAAGTTATTGTTGAACGTCCCCTTCATTTAGCAAAAATAGAAATTGATTTCAGTATGTGGCTCTGTGAAAGGGAATGGGATTCCCTCTATGTCTTTGACCCTACCACATATGGGTCGCTGGTTCAAGAATTCTACAACAATATTCATGATATTGGAAAAGAATCCTTCAAATCATTTGTTCGAGGGATAGTTGTTGAAATCAATCCCAATTTCATTTGGCAGTTCATTCAAATTGATAGGAGTCTCGATGCTGTCTATCCGACTCCGGAACCAGATTCTGATGACATGGAAGACCCTGTTGATACTGCTGATTGGGATGAGGTGATCACCAGTCTCACTGGTGGTCGTAAACGTGCATGGCCAGGGGGCGTCTTGAAACGGAAATTCCTTACTCCTTCTTACCGGATGCTGAATCTTTTTGTTTGCTTTAACATTGAGCCTAAGGGGAGAACATCAGAAGTTATCATGGAGACTGGCCATCTTTTGTACTTGATTGGGACAAGATAGCCTATAGACATTCCCCTTACCATTTATAGGCACATGGTGGCAGCCCCTCTCGGTGCGTCGACTACTTCTCTACCATACGGAGCTCTTATCACTCGTATACTTATTTCTAGAGGAGTAGCTGTTGGGCCACATGACTATATTGTGAAAGGAGGAGGCCCTATTACATACCGCACCGTCAGTCTGTCCTCTGCTCATGTTGATGATAGTGGTGATGAAGCCCCAGATCAAGGTGAAGAAGCTGCTCCGGTTGATCCACAGTTTGCATCTGCTATGCCTTCATATCTTCAAGAGTTTGAAAACCGCATCCTGGATCAGTCTACACAGATTGAGATACTTGAGCATCGCATGGACTCCCAATTTTAGGATGTTTTTAATCAGATGAGGCAACTACAGCTTGGCAGCAACGGATTGAGGAAAAGCTGGACTCTTTACTGCATTGATTCCCTCCTCCTCAGTAGTCTTAAGCAACTAACCTTTTGTCCTACCCACAAACTTTTATGCTCTTTGTTTTTGATGTTTTGGTCTCTTCCTTCTACTCTTAATTTTTTTTTCCCTTGTCAATTTATGGCCGAAAAGGGGGAGACTAAAACTTAACTCAGTTTCTTATGTGTTTTCCTTAGTTACTTACTTCATAGATCATATCTTTTAGTTTATCTTTTTATATATGTGTGCTTGATTTTTATATGATCATGATCTTTTGTCAAAGATTGTCGTTGACAGGTAATGCAGGTATTAGCCATGGAGCTATGGATGCTGGTAGTGTTTGTTTGGGTAGTTTTTGGGTTGGGTAGAACCAATGCATTAGATGTTTTGTCCATGAATTGCCAAAGGGGGAGATTATTAGTATTTTTAAGTGTTGACTAATTCATTGGGTGGACAAAACATGGGATTTAATGTAATTTGCATTTCTTAGATGGACCACTTTGTTTTGAAGAAGAATTCCAAAGCAACAAGAAGCAGGGAGTTTTCAACAAATAGTCAGACCGATCGATCGCAACCCCAGACCGATCGATCGCCCAGAAAAAGGTCCCAGTTAAAAGTCAGACCGATGGATCGGATCCCCTGTCCGATCGATCGCCCAGAAAAAGGCCCTAGTTAAATGACAATCCGATCGATCGGACCTACAATCCGATCGATCGAACAGCGGCGAACTTAGTTGTTTTTTAGCCACTTCTTTCTAAAGTCCTGTTCTTCAATCCTATTACAACAAAAACTTTCCCATACAAGTTCAGAAGCCTATTTAAGGGTTTAACCCCTTCATAAACAGGCACCTCTCTCAGATCAAAACCCTAGATTACCCTAAGAGAGATTAACTTCCTCCAGAGAGCTCTTTTGACAGATTTATGTGCTGAAGCTTTGTCCTCTGGAGATTTTCTATCCATGTTCCAGCCAATTCGTCTTGCTTAAGGCATGGAGATTGAAGTGCTAGAGAAGGTGAACGGCGTAGTCGTCGGCAAGAATCACTTTGGTCCTTAGGTTGTGATCAACTATAAAGGGGAGTGAGTTTCTCTTGTAACCTTCAAGTTTATAGTGCTTGATCTTTCTGGACCGGTGCTAGGTCCCTTGGTTTTTTCCCTACCCAGGGTTTTCCACGTAAAAATCTTGTGTCCATCTACTTGATTGGTTGCTTGATTAACTTAGATTTTTATTTCCATATTCGTATTTGTGCTGGGATTTAGTGTACTTTCTGTTAGGTTTGTGTTTTTGAACCCTTCAGGAATTTTCACAGGCCCATATGTGCTTGAGCGCACAAAGTCTAGAGAGCTCCCGCGCTCGATGACCATCTTCTGCACACAAGTTGACAGAAGAATTTGAGCATCCACTCGAGTGCATGCTTCACAGAAAGTCCGGTTTACCTTGAAATTCTTTTCCAGTTCGACATATAATCATTTCCAAACTCCAAGGGTTATGCATATATGAATCTCATCTTATTTATAGCCTAACTCCAAGGGTTATGCATACATGAATTTCATCTTATTTATAGCCTTTCTTTTGCAAACCTATGGCACTTCTCTCCAATTCTAAACCCTAGAAGACTTTGAGAGATCCACGATCTTCTCCAAAGCAATTATTATGCAATGCTAAAGATTGACGCTCCGGAGTTTTGTTCATATACTCTCTCGTAGTAGGTACACCTTGTAGACGCATTCAAGGTGATTGTTGCAATCAACGGTGAAGGTGTACGGCGAGGCGTCGGCAAATCAAACGGTTCTTAGGCTGAGTTGCAACTGGGAAGGGTACTGTCAGTTTCTAACTTCCAGATTACAATGCTTGTTTGTTTATTGGCCTAGACGGTAAGACCCGTGGATTTTCCCCAAGTACAGTTTTCCATGTACAAATCCCATATCTCCTTCTCTAACGGTTTTACTCGTCTCCTTCCCCTACATCGATGAGGGTTGATATTGACCCTCCACAGGCGAAGTAGCGGTTTTACTCATCTTCTTCCTCCTCTTTTATCAAACTCAATCAAATGGGGAAGATTAGAAAAGGCCATTCAAGTTTTCAAGTTAATTGGGCATCAAATTACTTGATACTTAGATTATCACACACATTTAAGAGAGAGGGAAAATCTGAACTCGAACAAGATAAGAGAGAGAACCATCTTTAGTTCTACAGATAAGAGAGAGAACCATCTTTCGTTCTACCATGGCAAAGTTCTGACCAAGACACGAGCGTGCTCCGATACCAAATGGGATGTACAGATGTGGAAGCTTGCAAGTATTGGCTATGCCATGTGAGAACCTCTCCGGATTGAACTCATGGGCATATGAGGCCTGAGTTCCATAGTTCAGGGTCATGAAGCATCGTCGGTATAGGGATCCATTATAGGGATCCATATTCATGCATTCATATGTATCTTGTGACTTATCATCGACAGGCATCATAAGATTGCAAAACTATTGAATTTTTGTTATTTTCGTCAGTGGAGGGTTGATATTTACCCTCACCTGTTTAGTGGAGGTCTGACTCGAAAAAAAAAAACATAAAAATAAAAATCTTTTTTTTTTTTTTTTTTTTGCCGAATGCCGAAAGGCCTCTTTGGTATGAGATTTGCTAAAGTGGCCTTTTTGGTCCATCTAAAGTTTTTTTTTTTTTTTTTTTTTTCTATAAAACCCTCAAAAAAAAATTGGTAAAGAAATATTATTTGAGCTAGAAAACCAAAACAACCAAGCAAAAACTACAAAGGAAGCCTTCCAGACTCATGCCCATAAAACAAACGAAGGCTTGATCAAAATGGGTTGACCATGAAGTTGATCAAACGTAGACATAATCAATCTTATGATGAACTAAGCTCCAATTCCAGTGAAATTTAGCCCAGCACCACTAGATGGAGAGATTCAGAAATGGTACAAGACAATTGCAGCTGATAGCCTGATAGACTCCGAAGTAGTTAGTGGATCCGACCTGACCCATTTACTTTACTGCATCTTGTTGTGTAACCCCGAGGGGTAGCTCAATTGGCCTAAGACCACACAGTCTGCACACGAGTTAGACACGCTTGCATGAGTTGTCCATGTTGGCTTTTTGTGTGTTTCAAAAAATTCTGAAAGTGTTTTTTGTCCTTTTGCTTTTTTGCCCTTTTGTTTTATAGGTAGTGTAGGTTGTTGAAAAACAAATCATCCCATATTGCTAAAACTCAACTTTTGAAAAGGCTTTATAAGTGTTTTCATTCCTATACTTACTAAAGACTTTTGAAGCATTTTGCCATGGCCCTATGCGCGCATATCTCTTGTGTATGCAGGTTCTCTCTTGGGTCCCAGCCCCCTTGGCTAGCTGGGGTACCAAAAAGAGAAAACCCTCCAGTGAGGTTACCCACCGAGTCCTACCCTCAAAAGGCCACAAATGGAGTGCTTTTGTTTCTCTTAAAAATCCTGAGGGTAGAGTAGGACAAATTTTTGCAAGCCCACCAATTTCAGGACCGAGATAGGAGAATACCAAGCCCGGCCCCTATCATATTTATAATTATGATATATATTTATATAAGTATTAACATATTATATATTTATTAAAGTACTCATTTTCGCACATTTTACACATAATTCATTCTATAGCATTTTTTTCAACTACAGGTATAGATATTTGAAAAAAAGTTGTAATCATGCTAAACAAATATGGATTAGTATCCAATCCCATGCAAACAATCAGGCCCAGTTGATGATGAGTTCTTATGTATTCCGACTCCATGCAAACAAATAAGCTCATTTTAATCAATAACTCCCCATGCTAATAGGTACATTTGAATCAATTACTTCCTATGTATTTGGATTCCATCCGAACAAACAAGCCCATTTCAAAGTATCTTACTATGTTTTCGAATTCTATGAAGACAATGATTTTTGAGAATGGCTCCCTACCCAAGTGGTAAGGAGGGTCAGTTCTCACCTAGTTGTCCAGGGTTCGAACCCCAAATATGCCACATTTCCTACGTGTGTCGGGGATGCTCATGGGCCAGGCTATTCCAAGCTAAGGCATGTCCAGGCTCTGCTCAACTTTAGAAACACTGGCCCAGCCCTAGCCCAAGCCCAACACAAGCCATAAAAGTTAGGCCCAAGCCCATCCATTTATTCAATTGGGCTGGGCCGAAGTTGGCTTTTTTCAATTTTGTGGGCATTCGAGCAATTTTTTGGACCAATTAAATTAAATTATACATGCATTCCTTACACGGGCTAGCCTAAGTGTGGGCTTTCTATCACTTAATCCAAGCCCGAACCAATTTTTAAATGGCCACTAATTACTTATCCAAGCGCAGCCCAATGGAGGCTGGCCTGGACTGTGAACACCCCTACGTGTATTGGCTTCCTTTCCCACATGTGTGGGATCTATCATGGGACCCAACCCCTTTGCCGGGGTACCAAAAAAATTGGTGACTTCCAACGTATTTCAATTTAATGCAAACAAATAAGCCCATTTAAATCAATCACTTCCTGTGTATTCCATTTTTATGCAAACAAATAGGTACATTTAAATCAATTACTTCCTATGCATTCCAATTGTATGCGAATAGATAGGTCCATTTGACAATGATTTCTAATGTATTCCAATGCCATGCAAACAAGCAGGCCCATTTGACAATGATTCCTATCTGCTTGACTCAATGCGCACGAACAAAACGGGCTTATTTGAATCAACTACTTCTTATGTTTCTGAATTCCATGGCAGTAAACAAGCCCAATTGACAATAACTTCTTATTATTCCGATTCCAAGGAAACAAACTGTTCCATCCAAAGCAATCACTGTACTTCCTATGTATTCTAATTCCATGCAAACACAGGCACATTTGACAATGACCATATGGTTTTCAATTCCATGCAAGCAAGCATGCCTATCTAACTGAATTACTTCATATGTATTCCAATTCTATTATTGCTTTATTGAATATACATTTCTACGATGCTCTACTATTCTTACCTAATAAATGTTTTTCTTTTTTACTTGGGCTAATCAATCAAAGAAAAAGAATTTAACTCTGCCATATTGCATATCGTGTTCATTGTCAATCTAAAGCCCTAATAAAGAAGTAAGTTTAACATCTTTTGAAACTCATTGTTACATGGTAGTATATAAATAAAAAAACAAAATTTTGGTTTTCTTCTTTTTAGATCTTATCTTATGACAAAAGAATAGGGTAAGTCCCTAAATAGCGCAGACCCTCCAAGGCTTCGACATTTATAAACTCTAGACTAAAGTCAAATTGGTATGAACGGGAGCCCACGAGTCGTATTCAAGCTTAGCCCAAAGTGCACGGAGAACCTCAACGGTTGCTATCCTTAGCAGAAAAAGGAGATTGTAACATCTCATTATCAAATGTCATTTCTCTTTTTCACAAAAAAAAAAAAAGGTCATTTCTCTTGTGAAAGTACTGTTGTATTTGGTCCAACTGCCTTTCCACTTTGGCACTGGGGTGCAAGACATGATGCCACTATTCACGTGGTAGTGTCACTGACTGATAGGAAGGGTGGGGCCAATGGTTTATTATTTCATTAGATGATCCCTAAACAAATTGGGTCCACTGAAGCTGGGGACCAACTGTGCAGGAACTATGATGTCGGGGCTTATAGATTTCATTTTAGTCTATCACCATAAATTGATGGGTGGCGTGCAACGTGTGAACCACACGGCTAAGATTTGCCATCCCAAGCTTGGCATATCTTTGGGCCGAATTTTGTTCAAACTTCATACTGAAATTATGCCCCTTACTAGATTGATAACACCCAAAACACATGATTAAGATCATGGGTATTGTCAGTTATTATCTATTTTTTTAGTTTCGAACTTTAAGTACGTCACTTATTCCCATTTGTACGGACTTCCTTCCCACTTGAACGGCCAATATCTAAAATAAAGAATTTCTTCAGCTAATCATTGTTACTAATACCTTAGCATTAGTACAGTAAAAATACTTTTCAATATTCTCCCTCAAATGGAGCCCACTCTTCAATGGCCGGCACACTTTTGGCGACACCCTTTTTTTTTTTTTTTTCGCCGAGTCGTTCCTTTTAGGATTCGAACTCACGACTGATTGGATATATTTTGAATTTCTTCAACTAGTCATTCCTACCGAAACTTCAAGGCGTTAGTAAAGGCAACAGAAATACTTTTCAATATTCCCCCTCTGATGAGCCCACTCATCAATAGAGATTTCACGGTGGACTTTAAATACTATAGAAATACTTAGAATCTGGTAAAGCTTGCTGGTCAGATCTTGATGCAGTTCAGTTGGGTCTTGGGTAGGGTTGAATCATTTCTCAGAAAGTTCTCAAAAATAAAAGGGCCACTTTTTCCTTTTCTTTTATTTTTGCTCATGCCCTCTTCTACTACATGAACTCAGGCACCCAATCATAGGAAGACATAACATAGAGATATTGGCAACAAGCTTTTTAAGAGAAGACTCCCGTAACCTTTAAGAAATAAGAGTGTGAAAGTTGAAAATTTTGGCTCGAGTGTGACTGTTCAGCTCAGACTCGCCTGTCCGCGATTTCAGCAGAATCGGCCACTGGAGTATTGGACTCATCTGCTGCGGGCTGCAACGTATTTAAATGCACATCTGCCACGATCACTCATGGCGGGATTTTGATTTGGTTTTCAAATTGCCACACTCGTCTCCCTGCGTTGCTTCTATCTTGGAAGTTTTAGAATATGATCGGTGATATGATGAGATATCGCAATATTTAAAAATCATGGTTCCAATCATGTAATAATGCTCATGCCATATCCAAGTCGTTTGTGATACTACTGGCATAATGCAGGTTTCATTTTGCATTTTGGAATTGATTTTTATCAATGCATATCATACTTGTTGGATTTATGTCTTATATTCTGCTTTGATTGAATTGATGGTTGGCCGATTAATAAGTTTAGAGTCATGGGTATTCTGGTCATTGTACCAAAGTTTCGTAGGGCCAAGAAAGTAGAGATTATATATTGATATAATATGTAATCCTAAATTCTGAAAAGAGTCAAGACGTGAATGGGTGTTATGTTGCCGTGGACGTAGGCGAGTTTGCCGAACCACTTAAATTTATGTATTGAATTGCTTGTGGTTGATTGATTGATCGTGTGTTTAGCCCTAATTCAAAGAATTACTTGAGGATTGACAGAGGGAAAATCATGGTTGATGTATATAGATGTTATGATCAAACTTTGGAAGTTCTAATAGTTGAAGGATTTGGATGTTCTTGCTGAATGATTGGCTGTAATCATCATTATAAATAAATCATCTCATTTGTGGTGATAGAATTCCATTTTCATCAAAGTTCCAAGTAGACTCTTGAAAAGAAAGAGAGAGTCATATATATATATATATATATATATATATATTTCTTTTCCACAATTTCAATTCAATTTCTAGTTTGAATTGTGCCTTTTCTTTTCTTTTGTACTTTTTTTTTTTGGTTATTCCAGTAAAGGAGGCAAGGCTGGGACCCAAGAAATTCACATATGCATGGAGTGAAACTCACATATGCTTGGAGACAAAACTTTTACCCACGGGGAGTGAGAACTTTCACATACGAGGAGTGGGGAGAGACCAGGGTCGATCCCTCATTATCTGAGTGAGAGGCAGGGTTGCCAACCAAGCAACCGTTGGAGCTTTTGGTTTTCTTTGATGATCATTTCTTTCTATCTTAATCTTTCTGTTCAACTTTCTATGGTCATGTGAACTACTACTGCGCTCATCCTTTTTAAAGGAACAATTACATTCTTCGAATAAAATCGATGTTTTTTTGTTTCTTTCCCTATGAAGACTCCCTTCCACTAAAGGGGTTGTTTGGTGTCTTTAACCAGTTAAGCTAAAGACTTCCCATGTGTGTTTTTGGTATTAATGCCTTATTCACGATCCTACTATCTCTTGAAGTGCACTTAGCCATTGGACCTATTTGTTTGCATTAGAATGCATATGGTAGTTAAAAATGAAGATTAAATGTGAATTCTCAAAAATAAAAATCAAATAATATTTTCTCTTAAGGAAATGAAGATACTATTTGATGCTAATATTATGAAATGCATATTTGATCTTCATTTTTTAACAACCTTGTATATTCAATCCCTATGTATTTTAATGTAAACAAACAAAGAGGAAATACGTGATTGATTCCATTGGACTAATTGGATATTGAGATGTGATGAAGATTATTTTAATTCAGATTGAGGTGATAACCTTCTGGTTGTGTTTAACCATCATTCAACCATGGATAGACACTATACATGTACCTAGGCCGCGCACATCATTCAACCATGGATAGACATAAAAGTTTGATTTGATCTACACACTGAAACCAGAATTAATTGATCAAATCTTAAACGCATAATCAAATCTCATGAAACAAATAGTATTTTTTACATGTGACCCTGAATGACCAACCTAGGTCAACCCATTACCACACTATAATCGGATCTCTTGCCCATTTCATAAATTGGCAATCTAGTTTATTGTCCTCCACCCATCCAAGTGTAGTGGCTTTGGTAGAATGCCAGGATCCTCTCATCTTGGAATCTTGAAGAGTGCACAAATTATAGTGGTGTCCTTGATCAATTCAAATAAGACCACAAGATCCATAGTGCAAAAACTTGATTGATGCACGTCTCTTATATTCCTCGTATCCATACCAGTTCTATGAGCAAACATATAAAGGGAGCAGGTTAGATTTTATCCACAGATTTCTGTGCCTAGAGCCTAGGACTGGACCACTTATTCTTCTGGCACTTTGTGGCAACTCAATTATTGTGCATTTGGAGAACAAGCACACCAATCCAAACCAGCCAAATCATAGGCATTTCCTACGGTGGATAGAGTCCCGCATCCCCAAAATATCACTGATTAAAGCATGGAGTCATTCATCTCATCAGCATTTCCACTAAACAGCACTTTATCTTGCTCAACTCAGATGGCTAATTGTGATCCAAATGAAGCTGATATTTGGTGAACTGAAATTAGAGTTAACCATTCATTTTATTGTTTGAATTAGACTGTTGGTAATCTTTAGAATGAAGCTTATATTTGGTAGATATATAGCCCACAACCTCCTCAATGTACTTTATTGGTCAACTAAGAGGCTTTAATCACATCAGATTTGGCTGTGATCGATGTGCAATTTTAGGATTAAGTTGACTTTGATTAGACCCGAACTTACATAGTTTACCCAATTAACTATAAAATGTATTATCATAATAGGCAAATGATCATGTACATCCAGACGTACCTTCTTACGATACATACCATCCAGTAGGGCCCATCTTATGACCCATCCGAATCAGTTACACATGCCCCTTGATATTCACTAATCCGATAGGTTTGCATCCATCCAAATGGATATGATTGTTGGATCTAGGGTCAATTTTTTGTATATATAAAGTCATTAAACTTATAGGCCACAAATTAGAGGGTTAGACTCATCATATTGACGTCAGATTTGATATCTCAATTGGTCCCACTTGATTCTTTCAATCCCCCTAGGTGGGCCCCAATAGCTGGTATGTGCCGTAAGGATTTACAGGAGTAGGGCCCCATCATAATAAGTACATTAATAACGAATATATAATGTGTATATATTATATATAATATGCACTTGGATAATTGGATATTTGAGTTTGTGTACACTATCAATTGGGCATAAAGAAAAGTTTCATGCATGAACTTTCGATAATATTTGATTTAATGCATTTTTTCAATTGAGATTTGTTGTGACAACACTTTTGAGATTAAAAACTTCCATGTTTGATTTTCTAATTATTTTTAAGAACTCTTTTTTCCAAAAAAAAATCAAAAACAGAGAGAGAGATATATATAACTATGCATCAGCTGTAGCTCTGTGGTTGCAAATTGCAACCTCCCAAACACCCTATTCAGTTTTACACATAAAAACAGGGAACA
The DNA here is from genome assembly GCA_003546025.1 of Camphora micrantha. NCBI lineage: Eukaryota > Viridiplantae > Streptophyta > Magnoliopsida > Laurales > Lauraceae > Camphora > Camphora micrantha. The sequence continues at coordinate 39,783,861 of QPKB01000006.1, read as the reverse complement.
GCAACCATAGAAAGAAAAACAAGGAGCAATAAATATCACTGCAATCTCCAATCTTACAAAAGATTTGTACACATTTAATTTTACCTATCCCTACATTAATGACCCAGGAAGAGGAAACAGGAATAGATTGCAGAAACAGAACTACACAAAAAAAGAGCCTCCTCTTGGCGCTCTCTTTTCCTCTGATTCTTTCTTTATTACCTTCTTTTGCTTCTTCTAAGATTGTGAAGAGAGAGGGGAAGGAGAGCAGATTTCTTCGTTGCTGCTGCTGCTGCTGATACTACTATCTTCGTCAGTTTCTTCTGTAATGAGATTGATGAGCAAATCAGTGAAAGCAGAGATGATGATGTTGTGTGTTTGCTTATCATTGAGGCTCAAATAGCATTGCAGGAGATCTTGCAAGCAAGACCAGTCACTCAGACCATAAGCCATTACCATCTCCTCCATAGAGACCCTGAAATCCATGAATGGATTCATTGATGCCATGGCCATCTTCACGCTCTCTTTACAAAGCCCATTCTCCATGATCATGGACCGTCCAATATCCCCTGCTCCAACCTCTGTTTCAAGCCATTGACGCTCGGAAAACATAATTTCATGACTACCCATGTCAGTTTTCTTCTCTGATGCAGGGACTGGTGACTCTAATTCTCCTTCCATTATTGATTTTGTTGTGCAGGGAGAGAAGAAGAACCGCTTTGAGCTGATGATTTCTTTCAAGGCCAAATGGGGTAAGTGAGAATCATCGGAGTCAATGGATAATGAAGAGGTCTGTTCAATGAGTGCCATGTGGTTGTCTGTTGACTCCTCGGGTTCTTCGTTGGTGCTGTTGAGACCTGATGAAATTGAAGAAGAGGCAGAGTGATACATGGAGTGGGAACTGTTGAAGGTGTCTCGAAAGGAGTCTGTTTTGGCTTGTTGGATGCAGACCCATGTCATGGTTTTGCATGCTGGTGGCTTGAAGTTGAGAAGAGCTTGATGGAGAGCTTTAATGGGAGATCTGAGCTTTGTCTTCGCCATTACCTGATGTAGGAAAAAGGAAGGAAAACAGGAGAGGGAGAGAGAGAGAGAGAGAAATATATAGGGCAAAAGAGAGGGAAACAGCTGCAGTGAATACAATGGGAATGAAAAAAAAAATTGCATTATTGTGTGTTGTGTTGGGTGGGGCTCAGCTGTAAAAGGATAAGTGGGGCATGATGCTTAAGGATGCGAACGAGTCCAAGTTGGAACTGAACCATGGTAGATCTAGAGCCGGATCTGTCTTTATAGGTCAGGGTCGAATCGAACACAGAAAATCAAATATCGATTTTAGCTCCGAATCCAAACTAAGATATGAAAAGTATTAGTATAACTATAATTAAATCAAAGAGCTTTGAAATAAATCTTTTAAATATGCAAATGAGGCTATTAAATGATATATGGTTAAATGTCTTCCTCCTATTTTTAACATATGGATATTCAGATAGTGAGATATCCATATACAACCCTATAATGATGCAGTTTAGTGTTGACCCATGTGAATCTAGTCAGGGAGCTATAATTAGGTGAGAATCTTCTTCTTGTTGCAGATTGCCTTGACTTCATGTGATCTTCATGTGATCATCCTAACCCTTGATCTATCATAGTCAAATTTAATGGCTTAAAAGGAATTGAGTTCTTACTTTTCCTTTCCATGAATGAATGTCAAAAATCGGCTTGTGACAATAATGAGGCGTATCGAGCGTGACGAGATAAGTTGATGATAGCTGAACCAAGCAACCATAGATCACATGACCATCATATGTGGAAGGTTCTGACTACAATAGTTTTACAAATCAGGTCATTCTAACTCCTCAATTTCAGTGCCTCCAAGTTTAGTAATTTGACCCATAGATACAAATGATTGCTTCTCTTCTACTTCCTCTCATGCTCTTCATTTTATTTTTTTTAAAGCTTTTTTCTGTATGAATATTTGGGATGTTCTAGCTAAATATTACATACACTCTGAAATTGGCATAGAAACCAACTTCACTCTCCATTAATCCTGCCCTCCAATTAGTGGGCCACAACTAAAACTACACCATCCATATGCCTGCATGCAATGCTCCTAGTAGCAGACTTGTTGGGTAACATTGGCTTATTGGTAAATGAGAACACAACAATTTTTTTTTCTTTTGGGTAGAAGAGAACCCAACACTTTTTTTGGTTTTTCGAGACTCATAACAGAGCCTGCACATATATATGAAAAATAGTCCGTACAAGCAGGAAGAAAGCCCGCACAAATAGAAAAATATGGCATATTCAAAGTTCGAACTCTATATAGCCAGATGAGAACTGCGAGTTTGACTCACTTGAGTCTTCATCCAGCTCAGCTAGGTCTTCTCATATTCGAATTTCTAAGGCCCTGTTCTGTGCGTCCATATCTATGAATCCATCACTGGAGCCCACCTTTTATCAATCTAACGTGGGAAGGGTTATGATTGAATTAAAACTTTCTGCTACCAGAGAACAAGGACTCCAATCATGGAATGATCGGAATGGACAGTGGTTGGGAAATGGATGGAGACAGAAGAGCAGCTTTTAGGTTCAAGACAACTCCATTCACCGAAATGTGAGAAGTCGCTAATCACGCTATGGTTGGGCCCACTCCTTATTGGGATTGATCTACAGATCATGGAGAATGATATTCACTGTTGCAAGAATGATACTATTGCAACAATATTGTGAAAATTTCACAATATTTTATTCAAATTTTTCCATGTATTCTGATTTTGTTTGATCGGTAAAATTATGAACTTAGGAATGATAAGGGTGAAGTGTTGCTTATATTCTCTAAAGATGTTGGTATAAAAGAATCTAATGAAGCAAAAGTGCTTGCCGTTTTGAAAGCTTTAAGGATTTTTTCTTTTACATTTTAATTGTGAAAAGTGATTATTCTAATGCTATTAGGTGGGTGTCTAAGATGGAAAGGGATCCTTGGAGCCTTCAATTTTATCTCAATGAGATTAAAGTTTTATCCTCTTCGATAAAGGTTCCATTCTCTCATGTCTGTCGGTCGACAAATGGTATGTCTGACTCTCTAGCCAAACAAGAGGTCCATAGAGTTCTTCTGCATGTGGCCCTATTGCGTAGGTTTTTTTTTTTTTTTTTTTTTTTTTTTTTTTTTTTTTTTGGTGGTGTTGGTATAAGGCTTTTGTATCAACTCTTTTGTTTTTACTTTATGTTGGAGCTTTTCTTGTAGTATTGTTCTCTCCTTAATTTAATTTACTGTTACCAATAAAAAGAAATTATGAACTTAGATAGATATAGAAAGTTTACAGTAATAGAGATTGCATTATAGGCTGTGTCAAAATTTTGTTATATTATATATATATAAAGACAGCAGCCTTTTCGCAAGAGTGCGACACGTGGCGCATCCTCAAATTTTTTTTTTTCAGGAGCGCCATATGGGCATTTTAAAAAAATGACACGTGGCATCACAAATAAAAGTCCTAAATCTTCTTCAACTCCCCTAAAATTCTTCTCATTCAATTTTAAACTTTCTAACATCACCTCTAATTCTACTACCTCCTAACTCACCTCTCTTTAATCTATTCCATTTATTTCCCCTAAAATCTCTCTCTATGCCTCTCCAATCAATTTCATTTACTTCTCTTGGAATCTCTCTTTCTACACACGATTTCTCTTATTTAATCCCCAAAAATTCTCCCTCTACCCCTAAAATCTCTACCTGGTCACATAATTTCTCTCCTCATACACACGTTTCAATGGGTCCCATAGATTACTAAACAAACAAAAAGAGAAAAAAGAAGAAGAAAAGTTATTTGGCTTTGATAGTGGGCCCTACAAATTGATGAAAAATATAGAGATCAAGTTGGTAATGACTTTTATGATAGGTGGATCTGTATGTATAAAATTTTAATGTAGATCAGCTCAGGGGACCCTCATACCTGATCCAAATTATAAAGATCGAAGGCCCACTTATAAATTATAGTCGACTTCATCTTTATTGTTTTTTATTCATTTGTGGTGCCCACTGTCAAAGCCAATTTTTTAATTTTTTTTCTTTTTTTTCAAAGTTTGAATAATATATGGGTCCCATTGTGAAAGCTAGATTTTCTTCCTTTCCAAACTAACAATTAACGGGGCCACTTTCATAAGTTGTAATTACTACATTTTTCTCCTTATTTTCATTTCAATATCGGTATGATTAATATATAGGGCCCATTATGGAAGCCAGTGGATTTCAAAATCCACATTTAATATTGACACTCAATTCATGCTTAAACACAAATATAATCAAATCAAGCTTCTAAAATATCTACTATTTATTTGATATTCCCCTAAAATCTCACGAGTTTCCATCTTTATCAGAATTTTTTTGTCATCATAATTATATTTACTAAATTAACTAATTGCGAAAGCCGATTTTTATCTTTCCAAACTCACAATTAAAGGGGGCACTTTCATAGTCTATATTTACTACTTTTTTTCTCCTTATTCCCCTTTCAATATTCAGTATGAGTAATTTGTGGGGCCCATTATGGAAGCCGATTAGTTTCAAAATTTACATTTAAGTACTTATAAATATTTTTAATTAATTAAAACTTTAATTATTTTTTTATCATGGGGCAGGCCTGCTACACTAGTTATAAATTATATCAATGACTAGAGATTGTCTTGCAGGTTGTATCAAAATCTTGTTATATTATAAATCACATTAAGGACCACAGTTTGAAGAGTACAGATCAGCATCAGGCATGTCAATTCGGCCCTCTATTGAGGGAAGGGAGCTTGGCCTGGCCTGTTCATGGCCAACAATAATAAGGGCTATTTTCCTTGTCCTATAGCCTGAAGGTAGGGTAGGCCTGATATTGAAAAGTCTGCCATCCTGAAGGCTGGGCTAGGGGAAGACCCAAATCAGCCGGCCCTTTTTCTATTATTACATGTGCCTTGGTGCACGCGCATGTGTATTCGCAACTAGTTTCCATTTATCTATGATGTATTCGACATATATGTATGCACTAGTTGTTAATAATTTGAAAGTGGCCTTTGTGAAGGAATTGTATGTATGTCTTTTACACGTTGGATACATAAATCTAATTTACTATATGGAAGTTTTATATAGGTAAGTTTTACACATAAGATTCATTTTACAATGTTTGCCCATGAGCTCAATTTTCACACCTTTTTACAGGTGTGATTTAATCTACAACATTTGTTTTATGTACATGTGTAAATGGATGAAACTAATTTTTGTAATTATATATATTAAATACATATGGGTATTTTCATCAACATTTATATTCGGTTGCATGAAAACAAAATGCCCTTTTTTATAATGTGGGTATCCCTAAAGTCTATCAACGAAAGGCTAGAAACTTGGGCCCTTGTCTTCTACAAGAATGCAACAAATATGCCCAGTATACAATGAGTTCTGCGTATTTCAATTTCTTGCAAACAAACATGCTCATTTGATAATGTATTCTTATGTGCTCAATTCCCTGCCAATGAATAGGCCCATTTTGATCAATTACTTTTTATATATTACAATATCGTGCTAATAAACAAACTATTTAAATCAATTAGTTCCCACATATTCTAATTCCATGCAAACAAACTGGAAATTCCATCAATGAATTCATATATATTCCAATTCCATTAAACAAATCTGCCCATTTGAGTTCATTACTTCCTCTATATTTTAATTCCATGCATACAAACAAGCCCATTTAATTCTTACATATTCCAATTGCATACAAACAAATAAGCCCATTTCATCAATGAATTCCTATATATTTCAATTCCATGTAACACAAATTAAGCAGACTCATTTTATCAATAGATTCATATGCATTCTAGTTCCATGCAAACAAACAAGTCCAAAATTTCATGCAAACAAGGAGGCCCATTTGACGATGAATTCCATATATCCGATTCCATGATTAAAAAAAAATGCCCATTCAAACGAACGGTGTCATTTGATAAGCTCTATATGAAAGCATATTTAAAAAATAAAATCATACTTTTGCAAACCTGGACAGATGGAAGGACTTACTCTATACCACTTTCACACTGAAAGGTCCCTTACTTTTTCTTTTTTATTTTTGTCTTTTTTCTTTTCCTGAAAAAGGTCGCTTACTTATGTAAGTCATTTTATAAATAAAAAATAAAAAAAAAAGGCTATGGGGATTTAACACAAAGCATTTGCACTTCAAAATACAAATTTAACTCATTTGCATATGTAAATTAAGTCTAAACAAGCATGCACATGTATAAGTTTTACACAGGTATATCATTCAAACAACACAGTGCATTGAGATGATATTTGGAAAAAAAAAAAAATCAGCCCTGACACTAGAGAGCAGGGTAAGGTCATCAATAGTGCATACCACCACCGAAAGTTTTCCTAAGCCTACCATCCATATATGACAATAGAGAAGCCTACCATCCATATATGACAATAGAGAAGCCTACCATCCATATATGACAATAGAGAAGCCTACCATTCATATATGACAACTGAGAAGCCTAGACTCTGACCTACCCTTTGAAGATCCCACTCGCATGCATATATTATTCTCTCTTCTTCTTTTTTTAACGCAGCCAAGGATATGAGAGATCTTGCGCACACTGAAAGACAACTTACATAAATAGGAAGAAAGTCCTTACGAGTGGTAAAAAGTGGCATGTAAGATTCGAAACTTGGCAGCCAAGTGAGAACCGCACCCACTTACCAATGAGGTAAGTGAATTCTATGTGTAATGATTACACATCATCACATTTGTTTGCATTCATTTATGCATATAATAGGTGAATATAATGTGAAAATGGTAAGTAAATAAGGTCATTTACATACCAAAACTTTCACAGCTAAATCGGTGTAAAAGTGATTGTGCAAGAGGGGCATCACCTTATAGAGTGATTGCATTCTTACTTGCCCCATCAACTACCTTATTTTTTTCTATTTCTTATAGGGGACATATTCGCAATCCAAGCCATTCATTTTATTTCTTAAAATAATAAAACTCAAGATCTTAAATTGATTGTTTAAAATCTTCAAAGATTTTGAATAATTTTTAAAAATTCCGAACCTATAAATCTAATTTCCCACATTCCTCTGGAGCTCCCAATTCATAATCCGAATAGTTCAATGTTCTTGTATGTTTTTTGTAAAATCAGGATTTTAGTTTCATATTTGAACTCTTCATGTACTTAGAAAAATTTGTGAATTTTTTTCAAGAAATCCAAATAAACCCAAGACCATTGGATGCACTCATTTGAAAATGGTCAACTGTAAGAAGAGTTTCAATTTTATTCAACTGTAAGTGAGATGGCTAGCTCCTGAGCCTTAGCTTGAAACTGAACCTACCCAATTTCCCATCTTAATTTCTCACCTGATTTCAGGATGACTGATCCTTACTTCTGATTATAACATTCCTGCTCCAGAAGAGTTTGGGATAATGTTTCCTCCATTGAATGAGCCTGGTTCCTACGCATGTGTCCCACACGCTTCTATTCCCGTGTGAGGGATGTGTGGAGCTCATGATCCTAACTATTAAAATTGAATGCTACTTCAATAAAGTTGGTTCCATCATAAGATAGAATACATATTGATCAATATCATTATTTGTATACGATTGAAAATGCATAATACTGTTCTAATCTCATTATCAATTTTAAAGTTGAAGTAAAATTTGAAGGCATCACATTCAATGTGAACGGTTGGGATTATCAGTTATCTTCAATGGAGGGACAAGGACTTCTCTTTCAAAATCTGCCGTCAGTACTTCAATGCCTGATCATTTACAGTTACAAGGACAAAACCCTCAAAATGTTGTCGTTTATATATTTTTTTTCTCAAAGATGAATTTCCCTCCAATTATCATATGATACAAAATCTCATGAGGCTATGGTAGATTTGGGATAAAGATAGCTCAGGTATGGGTTCATGGGGAACCTGAGTTCCATTCTAAAAGGGTCAGGATACATGTATCATTATCTGAATCTAGTTTCAAGACCTAATCCTTGGCAAGACCCTAATGAGGGGCATGCATGTGGACCTGAATTGAGAACTGGAGACTTGTTTAAATAATATATGGTTTCCGTTGGCTGGGTGGTAAAATTTAAGCCCCTTGTGAGTTGTGAGACCACTTTGATGCATGCCAAATATGATAAAAACACCTCATTGGCATTGCTTTTGGGCAAAATATCAACTCAATTAAATAAGTTTAGGGGATTACTTAAGTTGCCTTTTCATGGTGAATATAATCTAGAGTAATGTCAAACTAGGATGAGTGTCAATTCACAAAGTTAGCGAGTGTGGGAGGGTTGGATTGATGAAAAGTTGGTCCACATGGTGCTAAAATTGTTAGACCCCCCTGCAGGCCCGTGAGAGATACCTATAACACTTCAATTATAAAATATAATGAAAGAGGGATTTCAATTCAGTTGTTACTAGCAAAATGCCCCCTATTTAGCATGGGCGATAGAAGTCACCAATACCAACACAGAAAGTGAAATTCCTAATGGAAAAGCGAGTAACACTCATCAAATGAGAAAACAAAGAATAGATCCACTACATTAAACCATCAAGTATCAATTCAAGACAACATAAAACAGTATCACAGTCGACATGACTACAAAAGATATGGAATAGTAAAATGAAGACATTGGATACATATCATATACCTACAGATTTGTATGCCTTTTCATTTCTGACTTACTCCTAGTAGATATTCCACTTCTTTATCTTTCACCCTCAACGACATTCGCCGAAGTGAGAGACTGCAGTTCAGACCTCACTTCTTTTTTGAGCTTCACGAATAAAGCTCCAATATTCTGGTTGATGCTTTCAATCTTCGCAGTGTCTGGCTTCATGAAAGACCATATGTTTCTTGAATATAGAGATGTTACTATTTCAGTCTATTATAATATATAAAAGATGCTGATTTCAATTGAGGAATCAGCCTCAAGTTGTTTAATTGATTTTGATGGTGAGAAATAAGCCAATTGATTTTGACTTCCTCTTAACACAGTATTCTCTCTCCCCTTAACTCCTTCACAAACGTGCATAATGACTACTTCAGTGATTCCCATATAAGGAGATGTTTCCTACTGACCTGCTACTGCAACTGCGAGCTGAAAACCAAAGGTTTTATAATTTGAAAATAAATAAATAAAAGGGCCATTCTCGCAAGATGAATGAAGGAGAGAAAAAACACCATCATTTTTTTTTTTTTTTTGTTGTTGGCGTTGAAAGAAAACACACATTAAAAAACTATTACAGAAAAAGAAAACCATCTAAGACCTTAAGCAAATTACATTATCTAGTTGCTTTATTTAAGAATTTTTTTTTTTTTCATTTCAATATTATAGCTAATCCCTTGTAAATTAACATAATTAGAAATATATCTTAACTGTATAAAAAAGGATAACTCTGTGCCGATCTTTGTATGTTAGTGACACGGATATCTTTTCTATATAGAAACTAGGGAATTCGACTAGAAAAAACAAATTAGATGAGCACCGTGCCGAAAATGTAATTTTAAGTGTCCTTGCACCAAATCAGCCATTTTGTTCGAAAATGTACTTTTTTTTAACATTCTCTCCTAAGTTCTCTATCTACTTTTTTTTTTTTTTTTAATGTAAAGGGTTCCTAGCGACCATGCGGTCCATCCTAATCTTTACAAAACTCCCATTTACTTTGTTTCTAGGGTCTCAATCGACCTTTATTTGTAATATTAAGGGTCTCTATCGACCCTACGGTGTACAATTATAAAAGCACGAAATTCATCCCTCATTCCCTGTTTCTGGAAAAAAAAAAAAAAAAAAAACGATCATGCTCAACTTGCTTCTCCTCCGTAGGATATTCCCACCTCTTGAATACCATTAAAGCCACATGCCGTTGTTTGGTGGAGAAAATTAAAGTGCATATGCTATTGTTTGGGGCAAACTAATGGAAAAGTGGAGTTTGTACTTTACCCTAAAACATGATTTTTTTACTTTTCAGAAACCCTTTTCATAATTCCTAGTTCCATGTCACCACGGCTCGATGGAGGACCGCCGGGAACCACTATAAATACATCTGACAACTGATGTGGACTCGCAATCAACGTCGAGGAAGAAAAAGGAAACAAACAAGAAAAAAAATCGGGCTTCTAAGCCCTAAAATGTATGAACGGGTCGAACACAGGGTTGTTAAGGACCCTTAACATTAAAAAAAAAAAAAAAAGGTCGATAGAGACCCTACTAGAGAATGTTAAAAAAATTTGTGTTTTTGGGCAATATGACTGATTTAGTGTGAGGGCACTTAAAATTACTTTTTCAGTATGGTGGTCACCTAATTTATTTTTTTCGGTAAAATCCTCTATAAACTATGATGTGGCTTAGATTGGTATTTTACAACTTCAAGAGAAACCTCAATATTGGAATAACCACAAAACCATACATATAAATAATCATAAGAAAATATTAAAAAAAAAACAAGAAGGATAGCTGATAAATGTGATGGGTGGAAAGAAACAGATATTAAACCACAAAAAGAAGAATGATCAAATAAAAAAAAGAAGCGCCGGTAAAACTTGTGCTCGAAGTGAACTGGACGACATCAGAGCAAAAGGCCATGTGGCGGTGAGATGACAATGTTAGACCAGGGATCTGGTCATCGAGGATTGCTCTCATAGTTATATAAGGCCGCTGAGATCTTCTTTATTCCCTGAGGCTCTTCACCCATCTCTCTCTTCTTCTCTTACTTGTTCTTTCCTTTTCTCCTTTCTCTTCTAAACAAATTGGGAGGTTCTCAAATACCTTTGTACTTCCTATAATTTCATAATAGTGTTCGAGTTCATAGATTGAGAGTTTGGGAAACGTATATATATTGAAAATGGGGAAAATTATTGTACGGACATTCCAAAACCCTACATTTACCCAAGAGCAGATGAAACACTGCAAATTACCTAATAGAAAATCATACATAAAAGGACGTCCAAAGTTGAACAGTTTCACCCTTTTATCCTGCAATATCATAATCCTGTAGGTTATCCCAAGGTTCGATATCCTAGGCCCATAGAATATCGCACCGTTAGATATCCTAGTCCGTAAAATTTTCATCATTCTCCTTTCTTGCTATGGAGAGAATAGTAGCGAGAATATGAGATTTTTCAGAGGAGTTCTCGCTATAGAGAGAACTATTCTCGCTAGAGCAAGGGTCTCGCTATAGCGAGCCCACCCTCTTTGCCAGGGGTATTTTCATAAAATGATTAATGTCATTTATCCCTTTCTCCTCTCTGTATCCTACCCACTCCTACTCTCATTACTTGTTTCTTTCATTTTCTTATCTCATCTTCTCAGCTATGATCCTCTTCTCTTCTTCTTCTTATGGGTCTTATCGTTTTTTCCTCTTACATTCACTCGTGTGGTTTCGATTTTCTTGGGTTTTCTTGATTCATCCCAAACTTATGTATTTGGCATTTCTCTTTACAATGTGCACGAGAAAGGGTTTTCTTGAGATCTGACACTCAGATCTAAACATATTTTGAAGTCTAGTAAAAGCAAAAAAAAAAAAAAGGGTTTCGGAATTCAAAAATACATGATCTGTCATGTCAGTAACCATAGGTCATGTGGAATAAGATGATGTTTACTAACGGAGGTTAATAGCCATTTTGAAACTAACTGTTCATTAACAACATTATTCAGTGCATAAAGCCCAACAACCTGTTGCTCTAAAAAAAAATGAGGAAAAAGGAACTTTCAAATTTGATTGAAGGTTGGGTGGAAATGCATGTGATTCTATTTTGGGTGTCCTCAATTTTAACAGATGACATTACTTAGTTATATGCTCTGTGACAAAGTGCTATATGATGTTTCACCCTTTGGGATTATATGAAGTCATTTATATATCATGAAAGTTGGATATGATTTTTCTACACACTATGTGTTTGTTGAATTAACTGGGAGAAATCTTGCACCTTATGTGTTTGTTTATTTGTCTTTGTGACTCTCCATGGTACAGCATGCCCCCTAAAACTAATAAAGGGAAGCGACCAGCTGGGTCTTCCTATAGTTTAAATACTGAACGGTTTAAGGATGCTGAGGGTGCTCAACGTTTTGAATCAAGATTCATCAATCGCACAGTCATCTTTGAGAGAATAGTTGTGTAGATCGATCTCACCTCTACAAGGTTTTTGCACTTGCTTCATCTTAACCGTTGCATGATTCTAATGAACTTGATTGATGATTGCTTTGAGGACTGGATACGAGAGTTTTATTGCAACATATTTGATGTTACAAATAGTGGTTTCAAGACCTATGTTCAGGGAAAGACACTGTCTTTGGATGCAAATAGGATTGTCACTTTACTCGATCTTCGGAGACCTGCTCCCAGATCCTATGCATTCCCTGATCCGGATAACATTGTGATACAAGCGAAGCGTGGATATGCCACGGACAAGTAGGATCAGCACATCTTACAGTGACTTCTGTCTTGCTCGTTTGCAGAGGCTTAATAGCAAAGTTTTTGTGCATTGCAAATTTCGCCAATGTTTCTCTGAATGAATCACGATCTGGAAATTGTCTTCCCTTCCACATGTCATGTTGGGAATTCTCTACATGCTCATCATCAGTATGCTCTAATCAGGAATCAAAGTGTCAACAATATTATTGTCTTGTATTGCCTTAGATTTCTCTCCATTAACTTTTGCAACACATACTCTGTTTTCTACCATAACAAAATGCTGGGATTCATGCGGTGGGGGAGTAGCACATGCCACGGGACTGTTTAAATTGAACTGAAGACTGTTTAAATCAAACTGAATAGGTTCAGTGCCCGATAAATCAAACCTGCATAGTGGATGATCAATCATTAACACATTGATGGAAAATATATTCAGAAACTAAATTTCAAAAGTTTTAGTGCAAACCTATTGGATTTGATAATTGGAAAAAGACTAACTTCATCCTCAAGGACTATTGATGGGTTTATATCAGCTTTATTCATGAACAATCTCTTTTTCACACCATTACTTCTCGTTTCCTTCTCATTATCTTGTTTATCATTAAGAACTATTGATGGGTTTATATCAGCTTCATTTATGAACAATCTATTTCTTACGCCATTACTTCTCCTTACCTTCTCATCGTCTTGTTCATCCTCTTAGGCCTACTAATGTAAAGTTCTGGCCTGTGTGATATATGTATTGCATGTAAGGGTACTCATTTATCATCTCCCAATTGGTTTCTGTTACAACTTTTTCAATTATTGAATTGTAAGTTATGTTGTTATAGATAAAGATAGGCTTCTGTTCTCCACTGTTATATATTGGATGTGAGCGATCCACATCTAGCTCTCCATCATAGTGTAGTATAAGACACAAATCAACATTTGACATCCTAATTAAAACAATAAAAATAAAATATATTTTATTAATAAAAATTGCATAGATTGGATATATGTAGTAATCATATGATGAATTTTACCATCAAATCCTTTGTTATGAGATTTATAAGAATAATATAATGCCACAATATTAGTACCTATAAAGGACTCAGAATGTCTTATTTTCTAGTGAGTAACAACTTCATGCATTTTATTATAACATAGAAATCCCAAAAAAAAAAAAAAAAAAAAAAAAGGCTTCACCAATGGACTATTAAATAGATTAATGGTGAAAGATAAAAGATCAGGGAGCAGTATATATATAAATAAAAATAACACATCAAATGCAAGAAGATGAGCAAAATAATGCATTTCATGGAGAGATTTAAATCTTAATAAATGATTTACAGTTTCCATAATACGAATCAAAGCAGAAAAAAGGTTTATCAATACTACATTTATGGGCCGTTTTTTTTAATGCATTCAGAAATTATATGGTCCCACATACCTGTTGTGATGAATAAAATGTATAAAGTACAGATGAAAGAAGATGGAATGGTAATATCCTATCGGAACCCACAAGCCAAAAGGGAGAAGATGGAAACGGAGGTCTTCGGTTCGTGGTATAAATATGTTCTATCCTATATTTTGGGAGTAGGTAATGGTGCAATATCGTACGAGCCTAGGATATTGAACGGTGCGATATCCTATAGGCCTGGAATATCGAACCCCGGGATATCCTACCGCCTTAGGTTATCGTAGGATAAAAGGGTAAAATTGTCCAACTTTGGACGTCCTTTCATGTACGATCTTCTATTAGGTAATTTACAGTGTTTCATTTGGTCTTGGGTAAATGTAGGGTTTTGGAACGTTTGTACGGTAATTTTCCCAAGATTATATGATTTAATGCGGTATATACAATGGAATATGATGATTCCCTCTTTGGTAGTTTCTCTGATTTCCAAAACCATGTCTCTTGTTTATATAGGGCTTCTGTGACTTTTTTTATTAATAAACATTTTTTGCAATGAGATATCCGATTGAGTTCCTGTGATTGTTTGTATAGATTCTCTATTTTGGTTTGACGAAGCTCGGGGTGATCTCTGGTGCTCTGGATCAATGACATGCAGGGCTGTTCATTGTATTGTGGCCACCTAAATTTGATAGATTGAGACGCTGCTCCTCATTTATGCATTATCTGAGACAATGTGGTTATGGACGATTCAAAGTTGGTTCAAAAAATATCTAGTTACATGCCCGTTTAACACAAAATTCGAGTGGAGGCCGACCTCACAAAAGCATTCTGGCACTCTGATTTGGACTCTCGCATAATTCAGTCTTGTCTTGTAGTATGTTGCATGTATATGACATGGGCAATCACATACAATTCAGGGCATATACTCTATACAATGGTCCGGGCAATGTGTAGCATATAGCTACATATTGAGTGATTTGATTTTTACAGCCCAAATATTTTTAATAGGTAATATTTATGGTTTTTTTTTAATTTTTTGGTATTCCATGCTTGGAGTGATGTGTAAAATAATTGAATCACCATATTGGAATAGCTTGGATTAGCTAGTGTAATGTTGTTCCAATGTATATTTGAAAGTTAATTAGTTGCTTGGTAAAAAAGCCAAACTCTTATTTTTACTCTACTTTTCCTTTCCAAACACACATGGGAAAAGTCAAACTTTCAATTTTATCCCCACTTTATTCCAACTTTTCTTTGTTAGTACAAACAAATAGGGGTTGGGTATTGGGTCAGGTAAGGCTTAGATTCAGATGGGTTTTGAGGGTCCGGGTCAAAGTGCGGGAGAAAGACAAAATCCAGAAATCTAGGTAATCTACCTGATGGTGCCAAAATCTTGAAAAGTAAAAAATATAAAAAGGCCCTCAAAACTTTTCGGAATTAGCAACACACACCCCTAATGTACCCAAACGGGCTCGGATCTCAACCCAACTTCGCATGCGCGATCCTAACAACTAATCGAACCTGTTTGGCTTCTAAATGAGTTTAATTCGATAAAACTACAATTAACTAGATGTTGATGTCAAAATTTTGCCAAACAAAAGATGTTGATGAAAATTGATCTAGGCCCATTAAATCAGCATGATTCAATGACCTGAGTCATCAAAACTTCAAAATATCTTTTGTTAGTAAACTAATATTTTGATTAGTTTAAACTACATGAGTAATTGTTGTTAAAGTGGTGGAAGCTAATGCGCATCATCTCAATGGTCTAGGTTTCAATTCCTAACAAAGAAGAGAAAGAAAAGAAAAGAAGAGAAAGAGAAGAGAAAAGAAAGGGTGAGATTTCTACATTATCTTCCCCTTCACTCCATCTCATTTTACATCATCGTCCCCTTCGCTCCATCTTCTCCATCTCATCTTCCCCTTCACTACATAATATTCTCCATCTCATCTTCCCCTTCACTACATATTCTCTATCTCATCTTCCCCTTCACTCCATCTTCTCCATCTCATTTTAAATCACATCTCCATTTCACCTTATCAGAGATTCGGATCTTTATTTACTAAGGATCTGCCATTCAACCATAAAATATCTTTCATTCCACCATTCCCCATCTTGTTTCCTTTCTCAAATAAAGATTCAGGTTTCTTTTTTTTAGAAATCTGCCCTCCCATAAGAAGACTAAAAATATATAGAGATTTGGGGACTTAAAAAGTCCCTGCCCTTTGCTAAAATTTCATATACATAGTGACTTGGCCAACATTGAAAATGGAGATTCAGATCCTTATTTAAAGATTTCTGTCCTCCACAGAATCTTGAATCCCTCCAAACAAACAGCCCAAAATCGAATTCTCCCAACCAAACACCATGGAATAATCAGAACCAAACACCCAAATAAATTCAAATCCCCCTAAGCAAACGACTTGGGTCCTCATATCCAAACAATCTGAACAACTGTAAAACTGAAAGAGCTTGAAACCTGCCCAAACAATGACTGAAACTTGACTAGATTTTATCTCAAACACTTGCTGAAATTGGGCTAGGTCAAAAACTTGATCGGACCCCAAGTGTAGGGTGCGATTGTAGTAATAAACTGGTGAGACTTGATTGGACCCCAAGTGTAGGGTGCGATTATAGTAATAAACTGGTGAGACTAGGTCGATCCACAAGGAGCAATGTAACTAAGGTTCCTTCTCAACTTGTACCTGCCCTAAATTAAAAACTTTAATTCTAGCCTAATAAACTAGAAAAGTTACAACCATCATTCCTACTTTCCAAAAATTAAATTAATTACAATCCAATGAAAAGAGAATTTCCTAAATCTAAAAATCATAAACTAAAAACTAAAATTGCTACAAAAGAACACACAAGTTAGAACATCAAAAATAAAAAGTACCAAAAATAAAACTAAGAAACTAAACTAGAAACAAAAGAAACCTAAGTTAGAAAGTTAGTAATGCAATGTGATACATGCTATCCTAAAAAAAAAAAAAATATTCTAAGTCTGGAAAACTAGTATGTTGGGCTATTTTTATGCATGATTTCCCCTAATCTAATGCAACCTAAAACTGAGTTTAATAGCTGGAATTTAAACTATAATAATGCATTAATCAAATAAAAAAAATGAAGTGGAAAAAGATTTAAAACGAATGAGATATGAGTGTATGAACATGACTAAAAAAAAAAATTGTACAAAAATTCTGCACACAGGTGGGTCCGACCAACCATGTTTGAGCCACCGGTTCACTATCTTTCCAAAATTATTTTTGCTTGAAAGTCTGAGGTTTGAAAATACATTGATCAAACTTTAATTTTCCCAAATTTCATCGAAAAATAATGTGTTTTAATCAGGTTTCCAATCGCAAACTTTTTACACAAAATCTATCCTGAAATTCCAACAACAATGTGCTGAATTGTGCATTTTATATTGGGATCCGAATTTCTAAAAATTATTTGGCCGAGATTATTGACTCAAATATCTGATTTTTCTTGCTTATTCAATTTAAAACTCCGATTCCAGCAATTTAAACATATCTAAACTCCACCAATATGAATATGCATTCAATGCTAATCAGTTCCAACCATAAACTAGGCATAAAAATTCACATAAACATATAAGAAGCATAAGAAGAAAAGAAAACAACAAATGCTTAAATTTAAATGTGTAGTGTAAAAAAATAAATGTGTGGATTGCAACAAAAAAAATTAAATGTGTGGCATTAACAAGAAATTAAATGTGTAAAATTTTCAAACAAAAGTAAATGTGTCGTAATTGCAATAAATAAATGTGTGATAAGTGTGCTCTTTTTTTTTATTCTCAAATCGGATTCATAATTACTTATTTCATGCCCTTAGGATCTTGGGTTGTCAATCCAAGAACAACAACAAGAAAAACACAATTCAAGCATTAATCACCTAAGAAAAAAGAATCATTTAAAAACATCACACTTTTACTAATATGCAATGTTTTTACATAACAGACGGAGAAATAAAATTCAAAAAAAAAAATAACTACATAGGATGAAAGGAACCTCTCTAGTTGAAGCATCAAGTTGGGACAAGCCTTCTTGAAGAGAGATGAGTTATGGTAGAAAAAGGAGATGGGTAGAATGATGGAGGAAATACACTAGTGAGGGGTTTTTTTCGTTCATAAAAGGGAGTGGACGTCCGAGGCTTCTTTAAATAGGGTATGGGCTGCCCTATTCTTTCTCCCTAGTCCCTATTTTGTTGCAAGAATCTTCTTCACTTGGTAAGTCTTCTCCTTTCTTTTCTCCATTCTATCTTCATGCACTTGTCTTATTTCCTTCTTTAGTAAATCTTCCTTTGACTTGACATTTATGAAAGATACATGAGGTGGCAAACTCTAAGTTGGAATCAAGAGAAAATTGAATGCCCAATATGTGTAGATTTTTTCCACTTTTGTCTCTTTGGAAATTTTCTTTCTTGATTTGGCCCTTCATGGATTTTTTATTATTATTATCTTAAATTATCTTCAAAAATAAACTTGGGATTTTGTGCAAAGAAAGTGGACCCCCTCTCTTGGACACCCCACATGCGTGACCTACACATGTGCATGTGTGGGACCCTTTTTCTCATTTCCTGCAAGCCAAAAAAATATGAATTTTATGTGAAAAGATAAATTTACCCTTAATTCATAAATGCATGACTGTGGGCCCATCTCTCATGAAAAGATGAATGAAAACACATTTGAAAAATAAAATTACGAAAATGGTAGGTTTCATGATTTGATGCAAAAATACTGGTTTTTGAGAAAATTATGCATGAATGCACTATAATGGATCAAAAAATGCATAAAATCATGATATGACACTAAATGAAGCTCTTTTGGCTTGATAAGTCCTTAAACTTACCAAAAATAGCCACAAAAATGTGCATTTTTAATGACTTATCACTAGGTTACAACCAGATTTCGACAGCAAATGGGTTGAGAGTTTGGTCAAGTCTAGAGCTCTAATTGGGTCAAAAACCACCCCAAATAGATGGAGGTGGTGAGCTGAAACACAGCCTAAATCCTTGACCAAGTAGGCTAAAAATAACCAAATAAAACTGGGTTGAAGACTCAACCCAAGTTTGTCTTTAGAAAGGGGTTAAAATTAGCCCAAGTATGGCTTTAAATGAAAGCTATAAATCTGTATCATGGGCCTAAGTGTGACTGTAAAGCAGCAGTATATAACCAAATGTGGCTCTAAAATATAGTCTCAAATGGTGACTATAAACGGTTTCAAACCTAGCTTGAATGAGGGTTGAAAATAAATTGGTTACATCAGACATACAGGTTGGGCTTCACTAAACATGTACCCTGAACCCATAACCCTGATTCAATCAGAACATTAAATATGTTGGGTTCTCAACAAATGTGTTGAATTTATCCAAGCAAAGAATGAATTTAGATTCTAGCTTGACTGTCTACATTGGTCTTTGGTGGGGTTACAAATGGGTTACAACTTGACCCAAATTGGTTTCTTTAAATGGGCTAAGACTTGACCCAAACTGGATTCTCTAAATGGGTTTTAGCTCAAACTGAAATTGCAAACTGTCTCATTATTGGGTTACAATTTGCCCAGATTTCCCTTATTAAAACTCTCTCATTATTGGCCTGAAAAGGACTGAAATTGGCCAGAGTCTCAGCTCATTAATGACAATGATTTTGGGCCTAAATAAGGCCAAGTTTTGGGTCTAATTCAAGAGAGAACATTGGGACTAAACCAGGCCAGATTTTTTGATCTAAATCAGGCCAGATTTGGGGCCTAATTCAAGACAAAATATTGGGTCTAATTCAGACCAGATTTTGGATCAAAATCATACCAGAATTCTGGGTCTAACTCAGGCCAGAATGGAAGTCCGAATCAAGCCAGAATTACATATTCAAGTTAGGCCAAAATCAGTCCATACTTATAATTCTAAACCAGACTAGACTTATGGGTCAAAACTGGACCAGAATTATAGAACAAAATTAGCCCAAATAAAGACTGAAATTTGGTGAGATTAAACCTAAATATTTTCTGAAATTGAGCTAAAATACAGTTTAGAAGCTGAAATTGGGTAAAATGGGTCTATAATTAGCCCATAAAAATACAAGGAGTGGCCCACTTCTACATAAAAAACCACCATCAAATTCATCAATTCATGAACCCAATCGAGAAATAATCGTGAAGATCCAGGTGAATCAAAAGAACTACTTTTGACAGCAGAGGCGAAGAGCAGGAACTTCTCAATTTTTATTTTATTTATTTGTTTAATTTCTGTATTTTCTTTGTAAATTTTATTGAGTCAATGTCTTGATAATCAGAGGTTTTTCATTAAGGATGTAATTAACGATCGATGAGTTCTCACGATCGGGAGTATGATGTACCCACAAAATTGAATGTAAAACCTCCCATTAAATGAAGGGAAATTTGTATCCAATGAATTTTAGTGCATTTCTTTATTTATACATGAATTTATATTGTACACTAGACTAATTACATCCTTGGAAATCCAGGACCTTACACACGGCAAGTATAACATGTTTGTTATCTTTTCGGGTTCTAAATTACATTGCATCCTTGCTGGAGATGCCCAAAGAAGAACTTGCACAAATAAGCTATAGGAACTCAATACGGTTGTTCTCTCATCCTAGCTCAAAAGTTTGTAAAGAACAATAAATTGCTCCCCTTACTACCTCAGTATTCTCTCCCTAACATGTCTGGTTCAGTAAATCATCCACTCTTTGTACTTTTCTAGATGTTTTAATATTATAATATATAACGAGTGAATGATGTCTTAACTACTTTTTTAACCAAAGCCGCCTAACTCATATCAAGGGTTCTAGAATGCATATGGGTCTCCAAAATTGAAGGATTAATCATTGGCACAATGATTGTTCAAAATAAACCAACAGATTTCAAAAGGATAGGTTCTAGGCTTTCATATGCAGGCAAAATATTGCTAATTCAATAAGTTTAATCATCTCTATCCATCTATTGCTAGGACACAGCAAGTTTTCATCTTCAATTATCTCTAAGATCAAATCACATAATTCAACATTAATTTATGTGGCATGGCACAACCCAAAATGATAGCAAGCTTAAGTCGATATCATGGAAACAAGCCACTTTACCAATCATAAATGGAGGCTTAGGTGTCCGTAACATCACAATCCAAAGAAAGGCATTCTTGAGCCCACAAAGTCTGGAGGTGTGTCCAAAACCTGGAAGGCCAGGTTAGGATGCCTTAAGAATTTGCACACTTCAATACAACATCCCTAATGTTAGACTCCCCTTTTTGGAAATAATTCAACAAGCATAAGGACCTTATTTTGGAATATATTACATTGATAGTGGTAGATGGATCTCAAATAGATATCTTCAATAATAACTGGATCCAAGACCAAGAAACACTAGCATATTTTGTGGAGAAAATGGGAACCAAATATCTAGGATCTTGCTTCTCATACAGTGTGTAATATCGCAATAGTCCAAATACTCAACACAAACGATAAAAAAGAACAATCAAAAGATAAAAGGGAAGAGACTAAGTTCATTAAAAGATAAACATTACAAGTTTGAATTGGGGCCAACACTATTACAAGATATATACCTACTGATATAACTTCACACTCAAAGGTTCCATGGATGTGGTTTTAAAGAAATCACCCATATACATACATATCTAGATATAGAGATAAAGAGAGTGGTTATCCTATGCGCGTCATGTTATGGGGCCCACCTGCTAGTCCACCAAGGGATAGGGCTTGGGGGATTTGAAGATTTGGTTGGGTCCCTCCTATGTCCAAAAAATAAAGCCCATCCAACCATCCTAATGGACCTAACCCTATCATCTAGAGCCCACGAGCCTAGTCCAATCGGATGGAACCTGGGGTGTGTGACCTACAGTGGGTGTATTTATGTATTCCAGTTGGATGGACCATCAGGTGGGCCCCACTAGAGGTGCACAATTATATATATATATATATATATATGAGGAAATTGCTAGCATATATAATGAGGCACGGACCACTGTGGAATCTCACTACTTTGACTCATGGTTTTCTTTGAGTAAAAGCCTTAGAAGAACTGAACTCAAAAGGAAAGGGAAACTACATGGTCTAGGGCTTGATGTTATTGTCACATGTATCTAACAGAATTTACAATGGCAAGACAGAACAACTTGGGAGAATAGAAACAGACCACAACATAAAGGGTATAAGGTTCATGCGGGTTAAACGGGTCTAGCTTAATCCAGCCTATTTTATGGCGAGTAGGGAAAATCTAACCCGAGACCAACCCGTATTTTATCCGAGTCAGGTTATGTGGGTCAAATACGGGTCTAGTTAGAAAGTCGGCCCTTGCTTTGCCACCACCAGTAGTCCTAGCACCTTGAATCAAAATGGGACCCAACTTTAAATTTATATATATATATATAGAGAGAGAGAGAGAGGAGGGCTACAAAACACCGGGGTGTTTCTTAAAGTAAAACGCCCCTTTTGAACAACCAATGAAAAGAGGAGATAATTAATCAGGGGTTACTTACGTGGAATCTTTATTTTGATCCACCATTTAATCTCCTATTTTTTCTCTTCTCCTAATTTTACTCCCCTTATTTCTCTCCTCTCTACCAACGTCCACATCCCTAGTTTATCTCCATTCTTTTCTCCCATCCCTATTTTAGTGGGCCCACTATTAATGTTGTCCCCACACGGACACTGAGAGGGGGGGGGGGGGGGGGGGGGGGGGGGGTGAATCAGTGTCTGTCTTAAAAATTTTATATGCAAACAATCAATCACACAACCACGACACAAAAGTTTTTACGTGGTTCACCCTTAGGCTACATCCACGGTGCACAAAGAATGCACTTCCACTATTTTGGCAACAGCAACTGTCAGGAGCACCAACCCCTTACAACTTCGCCCGCACCAACGGACAGGAGCACCAACCCCTACACTCAAGCACCCACTTGAGCGATTACAAGGATATAAAGAATTTATGACACACACAAGTGCCTTACAATAAAATTCCAGCAACACACACGGGTGTCAAGAAAATATCAATCACATAGATAATAGCACCAAGATTAGTTCTCAATTAAATTGCCCTGCAACTCTTGTCAACCACAAACACTTATTGCTTGTCACAGTCAAACAGTCACAACCAATCACAGCCAAACCTTGCAACTACAACCTCTGTCAAATGCACACTCTGATTACCCACAAGCAGATACTGCATGCAAATTTTCTCTACTCACAGTTTTTCACAATATAAGTTGCCAACAGATAAGCATTAACATAAACTGAGGAAGACTATAAGTAGGAACATAAATCCACATGAAGTAGAGAACAAGATGACCTTACCACAGATGAAGAACGGATCAGCATATACTGAGAGACACCTTCAGAAATTAGATGATAAAATTGGAACCAGTTCAACACATTAAAAGGTCACAACCCAGCCACCATAAAAACCAGCCACCCAATCACATCAGCAACAATGATGGCCAGTAAGACAAAGAGAGATGCACTGCCCTTGAGATCGAAATCACATGAAGACGGCAACAGAGATTAAGAGATGCAGAAGCCACAAGCACATCTTCCACCCAATCGAAGAATACAAGAAAAAGAGAACCCTTTTCACCCACACTTTTTCTTTATGTATATATATATTTTTTTATCATAGTCAAGCCCTACACACACGTTTTGTTTTCTTCTCTCTTGAATGGAAAAGAATCCAATGCACACATGTCACCACCTTCTTATCTTAGACCTTAGATCCTAAAAAGATGAATCAAAGTTTCTATACAAATGTCCCCTCCCATAAGTGCATACCCAACAGTTGTGGGGACCATTGATGAGCCTTTATGAAGACTTTTTCATCCCCATTAAATTGGGCTTTGCACAACTGGGCTGCAAGTGGGCTGACCCACTAAAATTGCCATGCTATGTTGACAACAATTTCAACTCCAATTCCAAACCAGAGTATGATCAACAATCTCCCCCTTTGGAATTGTTGTCAACAAAAAAAATAATTTGCTTCTAAACAAGAGAACTCCCCCTGACACCTCTCAATTGTAGTTTCAATACCATAAAGATACCAACCATTCTCCCCCTTTGACAACAATAACAAAGGACACCCATAGAGAGCAAGACACACAGAAACAAAATTTCATGCTCCCCCTATGAACAAAATCTCCTATTTCTTTGGAGCCTCAATGACTCCTAATTTCTTCCGAAGATATTCAAAAACTTCTTTTGGTAGAGGCTTTGTAAAGATATCTGCAACTTGTTCTGAGGTAGGGATATACTCTAGTTTGACATCACCATCTATCACTTTGTCTTTTAGGAAATGGTATCGAATGGCTATGTGCTTTGTCCTTGCATGTTGCACTGGATTTTTTGAAATGTTGATAGCACTTGTGTTGTCACACATGATAGAAATAGGTTCTATAATCTGGATCCCCAAATCTTTCAGCATTTGTCGCATCCACAACACCTGAGTACAACTAGTAGATGCAGCAATATATTCTGCTTCAACTGTAGACAGTGAGACGGATTCCTGCTTTTTACTATGCCATGCTACAAGTTTGTCTCCTAAGTAAAATGCTCCTCCACTTGTGCTTTTCCTGTCATCAATGCAGCCAGCCCAGTCGGCGTCAGAATACGCAATCAAAGTGAAGTCTTTTCCTTTAGGATACCACAATCCATAATCCAATGTGCCTCTAAGATATCTGAAAATTCTCTTCATTGCTGTTACATGTGTTTGTCTGGGATCAGCTTGAAACCTTGCAACCATGCAAACTGCCTGAAGAATGTCTGGACGAGTAGCTGTCAAGTAAAGTAGGCTCCCGATCATTGAGCGGTAGAGAGTATGATCAACTGAGTCGGAATTGTCATCTTTGCTAAGTTTACAGTTAGTGGTCATGGGAGTGCTGACAGGCTTACTGTCCTCCATGTTGAATTTTTTTAACATCTCTTTCACATACTTGATCTGAGACATGAAAAGTCCTTCCTTCATCTGTTTCACCTGTAGTCCGAGAAAGAATGATAACTCTCCTATCATAGACATCTCAAACTCAGTTCTCATCCTCTCTGCAAAGTCCTTACACTGTTCATCTTGGTTGCCAGCAAAAATGATATCATCCACATATACCACTACAACTACTTGATTACCCTCTATTGTCTTCACATATAGGTTGCTGTCCACTACCCCTTTCTTGTATCCAAGCTGCTGCAAGTAAGAGTCTAGCCGAGAGTACCATGCCCTAGGTGCCTGTTTTAAGCCATAGAGAGCCTTTTTCAACTTACAAACCATGTTCAAATCATCACCAATTTGAAACCCATCCGGTTGCTCAATGTACACCTCCTCTTCAAGATTGCCATTTAAAAATGCAGACTTGACATCCATTTGATATATCTTGAAGTTTTTGTATACTGCCAAAGCAAGAAACATACGGATGGCTTCAAGTCTAGCTACAGGTGCAAAAGTCTCTTCAAAGTCAATCCCCTCAACTTGTGCATAACCCTTGCAAACCAACCTTGCTTTGTTTCTCACCACCTTTCCTTCTTCATTTAACTTGTTCCGAAAGATCCACTTGGTACCTATTATGTTCTTGTTTGCAGGTCTTGGTACAAGTTCCCATGTCTGATTCTTCTCAATTTGATCTAACTCCTCATTCATAGCCTTCACCCAGCTTTCATCTTTGCTTGCTTCAATGACATTTCTGGGTTCAATACTGGATAGGAGAGAGTACATATTTGTCATCATCCTTCTTATCTGAATTCCTGCTTTTGCATCACCAAGAATGTTGGTTTCCTTGATGCCATGATATTCATGCCATCTGCTGTTTTCTCCTTTCTTATCTGAATGATCCTCAGATTCTCCTTCCTTTTCATTATCAGATGGTGCTACAGGTTCACTGTCATCGTTGCCATCCTCATATGCTGGAAGTTCCTGCTTACTGGTTTCTGGCTGTTCAACCTGTTCATCAAACTTGACATCAATACTTTCAACTATTTTGGTAAGTCTTTTGTTATAACATCTGTAGGCCTTGCTTCTAGTTGAGTAACCTAGAAAGATGCCTTCATCTGCCTTTTCATCAAACTTTCCCATGTTCTGCTCAATTCTCTTGATGTAGCATTTACTTCCAAAGACTTTAAAGTGTTTGACAGTTGCCTTCCTTCCAAACCATAGTTCATATGGAGTTTTATCTTCATGAGGTCTGAGCATACACCTGTTCTGAATGTATACAGCAGTTTGAACTGCTTCTTTCCAATAGCTATCAGAGTGCTTGCTTTCAATTAACATGGTTCTCCCCATCTCCTGAACAGTTCTATTCTTTCTTTCTACCACGCCATTCTGCTGGGGTGTCCGAGCTGCTGAGAACTGTCTTCTAATGCCATGCTTCTGACAATACTCTTCAAATTCTTCAGAAGTGAATTCACCACCTTTGTCTGATCTTAAACATTTGATTCTTCTTCCAATATGATTCTCAACCTGTTTTCTGAAAACTTTGACCATGTCAAAAGCTTCATTTTTATGTTTCAGAAACATTATCCATGTCATTCTAGAGAAGTCATCAATACATAACATAAAGTATTTATGACCATTGATGCTTTGAGTCCTCATAGGACCACACAAATCAGTATGTACTAACTCCAATGGCTTGCTGGTGTGATATTCTTTTGACTTGAAAGAAGTTCTAGTAAGTTTCCCTTTTTGACATGCATCACAAACAACAGTTAAAGACTTTCCTATATGAGGAATATCCCTCATTGCCTTCTTGGAATAGATCTTTGATAGGTTATCAAAGCTTATATGTCCAAGTCTTCTATGCCATAATCTGTTCTCATCAACTTGTCCAATAGCGCATGTTTGCTTGACAGTTTCAGATAGTGTATAGAGATTGCCAGATGTCCTTGAGCCAACAGCTACAACTTTGCCATTGCTAGACTTCCTTATCTCAAATCCAAGTTTCTTAAACACCACCTCATGTCCTTGATCACATATCTGACTCACACTCAGAAGACTGTGCTTCAACCCATTCACAAACAAAGCTTCTTTGGAACTTATCTTCCCATGATTCAGTTGAACTGCTCCTTTTCCGACTATCTTGGCACCATCATTATTTCCAAATTTTACAGAACCTCCATCATACTGTTCTAAATTCATGAACTTGTCCTTATCTCCTGACATATGATTTGAGCAACCACTGTCAAGTATCCAAGGTGTTGGCCCATTCTGTGCTTTGAGAGCTGTCTGAACAATCAAAGATTCGGCTTTGTTTTTCTGACTCTCCTTCCTTTTCCACACTTTATGCTTCCATTTTTGTTGTTCTTTTTCATAATGCACCTGTTGCGCCATGTGAATATTTTGCTTTTGTTTCAAAGCATTAGCATGATAATAGTAATCCTGAAAGGTGTTAGTAGGATATTGGTGTGCATACATACAGTCCCTGGCTATATGCCCAAAGTTGTGGCAATTGTAGCATTCTATAGGGTTCATAATTAGGGCTTCAAATGGGTTCCTACTAACATAATTTCTAGGCCTTTCATTAAATTTACAGGTAGCTATTTTGTGGCCAAAAGTATTACACTTAAAACAATAACCATTAAAGTAAGGAATAGACCTGTAAAATGATGATTGCCTTTGTAAAGGTGCCATGAATTTCTGATGAGGTTGCAACGCCATAGATGCTGCATGTTTCTTTGGGTGTTGCACAAGTTTGGATTGAGCAGGCTGAGCAATTTCTTTCTGAATTTTCTCAACATGTGAACTATTTTGTTTGGTTGAAGACTCACCCTTCTCAAAACCCAGACCAAACTTTATATGTGAAGGTCGTTGATTTTTTAGAATTTCATTCAACTTGATTGATCCTCCATATGCCTTTAGTTTCTGATTAGTCTTGTCAACTTGAGCTTTCAAACTTGAAATTTCCTCTTCCATTCTGCTGCACTCCTTTGTCTTTACAATAACTTGTGACTCAAGCTCTTCTGTAATTTTCCTCCCTTCTTCAATTTCAACCTTGAGTGTCTCAACTATTTCTTCAGTTTCTGTCATCTTCTTTGAAATCCTTTTGTTTTTCTTTCTTTCTGCACTTAACTGCTCCAAAGCTGCTATAAGCTCCTCTTCCAAATCAATCTCAGCCTCAATCTCCTCATTTTTTGATTTTTCCTCTTCCTTTTCATCCTCTAGGACTGCCATAAACAAAACCTCATTTGATTCTTCAGAATTCTCATTTGAACTATCTTCTGAAGAACTTTCTATCCTTCTTGAAATATAACTCTTTGACTTTCCTTTCTTGACATATGACTTACGAGGATAATCTTTCTTTGATTTGTAGGAGTCACTATCATCTTCATCTGCATTAGAAAGAGGACACTTGGCTGCAAAATGACCAACACCTCCACAATTGAAGCATTTGAATGGGAGCTTTCCTTTGAATTTTCCCTTTCCCTTCCTTAGCTTTCGCACAAAGTTAGCTGTCAATTCATCATCTGAGTCCTCTTCATCGGACTGAGCTACCTGTTTGTTCTTTTTGTGGGCTTTGAATGCTGCTTCCTTTTCAGTGGGTTTGGTCTTGCCTATTCTCATCTCATATGCTGTAAGAGATCCATGCAATTCATCCATATTAAAGACATTTAAGTCTTTGGCCTCCTCAATAGCTGATACTTTTGAGTCAAATCTGGGAGGAAGAGACCTCAGAATTTTCTTCACAACTGCTGATTCCTTAATCTCCTCACCGAGCCCTCTGATAGCATTAACAACTTCATTAACTCTAAGCATGTAAGCATCAATGTTCTCATCCTCACTCATCTTGAGCTTTTCAAACTGTGATCGGTGAGTCTGAAGCTTAGCCTCCTTGATCTTCTCATCTCCTTCATGTACACTTTCCAGTTTATCCCATATCTCTTTCGCAGTTTTGCAGCTCATGACTTTGACAAGTTCACTGTTTGACAAGCCACACAGCAGAGCATTCCTTGCCTTTGAATCATTCTCAAATAATTTCTTCTCAGCCACATCAGTAGGATCTTCTTTTCCTTTGTAGCCTTTTCTTACACAGTCCCATATGTCATACCCCAATGTTGAAAGATAAGTCTGCATCTTGAGTTTCCAAAAAGAGTAGTTTGTCCAATCAAATAGTGGTGCCTTATTAGAAGAGAAACCTTCTCCTGAAGCCATGTGGGTTGTTACAAGATCACCCAAAGCAGATTATGCTTGTAAATGGAACTTGGCTCTGATACCAATTGTTGTCCCCACACGGACACTGAGAGGGGGGGGTGAATCAGTGTCTGTCTTAAAAATTTTATATGCAAACAATCAATCACACAACCACGACACAAAAGTTTTTACGTGGTTCACCCTTAGGCTACATCCACGGTGCACAAAGAATGCACTTCCACTATTTTGGCAACAGCAACTGTCAGGAGCACCAACCCCTTACAACTTCGCCCGCACCAACGGACAGGAGCACCAACCCCTACACTCAAGCACCCACTTGAGCGATTACAAGGATATAAAGAATTTATGACACACACAAATGCCTTACAATAAAATTCCAGCAACACACACGGGTGTCAAGAAAATATCAATCACATAGATAATAGCACCAAGATTAGTTCTCAATTAAATTGCCCTGCAACTCTTGTCAACCACAAACACTTATTGCTTGTCACAGTCAAACAGTCACAACCAATCACAGCCAAACCTTGCAACTACAACCTCTGTCAAATGCACACTCTGATTACCCACAAGCAGATACTGCATGCAAATTTTCTCTACTCACAGTTTTTCACAATATAAGTTGCCAACAGATAAGCATTAACATAAACTGAGGAAGACTATAAGTAGGAACATAAATCCACATGAAGTAGAGAACAAGATGACCTTACCACAGATGAAGAACGGATCAGCATATACTGAGAGACACCTTCAGAAATTAGATGATAAAATTGGAACCAGTTCAACACATTAAAAGGTCACAACCCAGCCACCATAAAAACCAGCCACCCAATCACATCAGCAACAATGATGGCCAGTAAGACAAAGAGAGATGCACTGCCCTTGAGATCGAAATCACATGAAGACGGCAACAGAGATTAAGAGATGCAGAAGCCACAAGCACATCTTCCACCCAATCGAAGAATACAAGAAAAAGAGAACCCTTTTCACCCACACTTTTTCTTTATGTATATATATATATTTTTTTATCATAGTCAAGCCCTACACACACGTTTTGTTTTCTTCTCTCTTGAATGGAAAAGAATCCAATGCACACATGTCACCACCTTCTTATCTTAGACCTTAGATCCTAAAAAGATGAATCAAAGTTTCTATACAAATGTCCCCTCCCATAAGTGCATACCCAACAGTTGTGGGGACCATTGATGAGCCTTTATGAAGACTTTTTCATCCCCATTAAATTGGGCTTTGCACAACTGGGCTGCAAGTGGGCTGACCCACTAAAATTGCCATGCTATGTTGACAACAATTTCAACTCCAATTCCAAACCAGAGTATGATCAACAATTAAATGATCACTAAAAAGGCTTAAGGGCACGTTTGGTAACAAAATATGCCGGGAAATTTTCTCTTTCCACTATTGTATGCTATATCCAAGTTTGGCAACCGCAAATTGTCGCTGATTTTTTGCGCCTAAAATCTGCGATTAATATGATTTTGGGATCCGATCTCCCCCCATCGGATATGCAAATCCTGCATGCAAAAGGGGTGGATATAAAAGCCAAAATCCCACCCCCACTTCCTACCGTCTCGACTTCTTCTGTAAACTCACATATTGCCATGGTAGATTGGATGTTTTGGAGAGAAAGTGATCAAAGTAAAAAATGAACAGATACGATGAAAATTCTCAAGATTTATTAAAATTTAATATCAGGATTCCGGTTTGAAATGATTTTAAGCTACATAAGTGATAAACAACACATTTTATAGCACTTAAAAATTCACAAGTTGAAAAAATCCAGAAATGAGAAGAGCAATGAGTATAGACACCCTGAAAAAAGACATATTGCCATTACTATTAAAACATGAATTGATGAAATCCTCGGTGTCTCCACACTTACAACCAAATGTGGAATGCAATGAATCATTAGCTATGCAAATCCTTGGCAAGAATCTTACTTCTCCCTTGAAAGAGAGGAGTCCTAAATCATGCAAATTCCTCTCCGGTTACCAAACGTGCCCTAAAATTTTTAATTTCACACGATGATTCTTAGTGGAGTCCACAAACAACCCAACCTAAGATTGATAAATATAAGAAACTTGATATTTTTATAATTCATAGTGGGCCCAAGTTGGAGTGAAATCTGATTAGGACTGATTGATATTTCCATTATCTCGTGGTGGGTCCAATGTGGTCTTGACTTTCTCTTTTTAATGCCTTCCTATATTTTCTTGAATCTCCTAAATAAAAGGTGTATTCAAAGGAGGTTTTTATCCGTAACATGTTTCCTTATTCTCTCAATTTCTCTCTCCAATATTCTACAACTATACTGTGATGTGGCATCATTTAATTGGACAAATCAAAAGGGGCATAAACGCCCCTTTTGAAATGGGGCAGTTCTGAGAATTTCTCATATATATACACGAATCTGGATCATCTAAGGATTTTCCCCATGGTGACCGTGAGTGGGCGAATCATGGTCCGCCACGTCATCGTGGGCAGCCCTTGCTCGGATGTATGCCAAGCTGCCCGCATGCATGGTAGGCTACCCGTGGTGATATGGCAGGCCTTGATTGGTCCACTCACGGTCACCGTGGGGGAAATCCTCAGAGGATCCGGACTCATATATACACATACATTAAGCAAGGACAATTTGATTGCAAAATCAACTGTCAATTTGACAAGCGATTTTTCCTAAGTGCGTCCACTAAGTGGCCTTAGAAACTCATATAAGTGGGTCACTTGATTTGAGTAAAATTTGATGACAAGCAATTTAAAGCTTTCCTAAAAAATAAAAATAAAAAGTTTCTTACAAATCCTTTGATGATGATCAAAGATAATAAAAAGAGGGGCATGTAGAGACTTATTTTGAATTTCTATTCATGGACCCCACGTAGGAGTCGTATGAAAATCTCTTGAATGAGAGCCACTCCTATGAATTTCTAGGGCCACTCAATGGACCTACTTATATATATATCCATACCATTATAACAAATATTGTCATCTCCTATATTTTCCTTTCGTCAAATTTTATTTAAATCAAATGGCCCACTTATATGAATTTATATATAAGGCAACTTGGTGGATCCAGTTAAGAAAAACCAATTGTAAAATTGAGAGTCAATTTTGTGATCAAATTGCCCTTGCTTAATATATGTAAATTTGAAAGTGTGTCCCACTTCAGTTTAAGGTGTTAGGGCTACATAAGAAAAGTCTTAATTTGAACCGTTTGCACGAGAAAGATGGGGGCCATATTGGGAAGATAGGTTCAAGATAAATTAATTCCTAGTTTTGGTCACATCAAAAAGTGATTCTCTAGCCTTTTTTTTTATGCACTTTTCTCCCACTTTTTTTTTTGGTAACTAGTCAAGGGGGCTGGGACCCAAGAGAGAGCCCGGATACACATGGGAAGGTAGCCCACTCAAGTAGGGAAGGAGGGCCACACAAGCGAGAAGCGGTGACGTACGTACCCAGCCGGGGTTCGAGCCTCAGGCAGCCAAATAATAACTAACGCTCATTATCGCTCAGGTAAGGAGTCGTTCTTGCTCTTTTCTCCCACTTACAGGTTCTAACGTTCTTCTAAATTAAACTCTCCCCTTTTCCCTTTTTTTTTTTTTTTTTTGTGATTCCTTTCATGTTTTCTTCTTTTTCTTTTCTTTATTCTCATGTAAATGCCTTTTGTTTTCACTCTAGATAATCTATGTTTTTTGTGAGATTGTTCTGGCTCTTGGGCTCTATTATTTTGGGACCTAATTTTATAAATCTTTGCAATTCTTTTCTTCTCTAATACAATTTTCAACTTAGCAAAAAAAAACAAAGGGAGATGAGAAGAGTAGTTGAGTGGAGAGAATTGAGAGAGAGAGAGAGAGAGAGAGAGAGAGAGAGAGAGAGAGAGAGTGATATGTTTCATCCACACATGCATATGGACCCATATAGAAAAGTCCAAAATACCTCAATATACAAAACCACATATGTTTCATCCACACATGCATATGGACCCATATACAAAAGTCCAAAATACCTCAATATACAAAACCACATAAATAACCTCACTACAACACTCAAACTTATAAGTAATGAAAATAAGAAATTAAAATAAAGAATTTTCTAGAGAATACACTTGATCAAGATTTAATCATGTGATGTCAAGAATACCTATAACTTGATGATGGTTCAAGACTTCACCATTCAGATGAAGGTGGTGCTGAGTGGAACATGCCACTACTATCCTCGTTGTGGCCGAAGAATGAATTATACCAAAAAAAGGAAAAGAGAGGAATATACAACTTAGGGGCAGAGACAAACGATGTTAGAACCAGCGAAATATGGTGTTTGTGGAGAAAGATAAAACACAAATATCAAGAATTTCGCTTCTCAAGTAGTGTGAAAAATCTCACTAGCCCAAGACTCACACAAAGATGAAAGAAGAAGAATAATCAAAAGTTAAATAGGGAAGAGAACAAATTCATTAAAACATAAACATTACAAGTTTAACTTGAGACCACCACTTGCACAAGATATGGACTTGTTTATGATGTGACTTCGCCTCTCTTGCATCAATGGATTTCATCAACATTCGATGAAGAGGTCACCCACATACATATATATATATATATTTATAGGTTTTTTGGGAAATTAGTACCATAATGACCAAGTTGCATGGGAAAAGAAGATAATTAGTGGAGGATCATGGAAAAGTGAGAAATGGTTGAATGGAAGTAATGGAATAAGTCTAAGGTAGCATTTGGTTCGTTGTAATGAAGGTGGGAATGGAATGGCAATTCCAACAAAATGATCATTTCCGCGTTTGGTTCGCAAAAAAAGTGGCGGAATGACCATTACTTCTGAAATCACCATTCCTTTATGTAATGGAATCATCATTGAGTTGGGGAGGTAGAGGAATGGTCATTCCATTCCTATATAATTTTTCCTTGAGACCAAAATGCCCCTTTATCATATCAAAATGTGGATGTTATTTTTAAACTTATGGATGAATGTTAACTTTATTTAGCTAATTTAAGTGATGTTTAAGTTTAGTAATATGTTATTTAGATGTTTTGAGGATGTTTAAGCTATTGTAAATGATGTTTTAGGTGTGTTATTTTGTGGTTGTTTTAATGTTAATCTATCAAAATAGGTAAATAAAAACAATTCTAACAACGGTATTTTGGTCAATTTTATGTAAATTTTATTTCATTCCGAGCATCATTCAAGCGTACCAAACGCAAGAACAGGAATAAGAATTCTATTACTGGATTTATTTTTCAGTAAAACCAAAGGTTGGAATGGAAATTACTATTCATGCCTCATTCCATTCCAGACTCATTCCACTCTCCATTTCATTCCTACCTAAAACCATTCCAGCGAACCAAACACTACCTAAGATTGGTGTGGGGAAAAGTGAAAGAATTAATGAGGTTTTAGGAAAGGTAGTTTGGTAAATGGAAAAGTGGATGGGAGTAATGAAGCACATGGGAAGTGTGACTTGGTGTATAGAGAAGTAAATGGAGTAATGAGGTATGTGGGGAAACGTATATTGGTATATGGAGAAATGGATTTTAGTAATGGCTTAGTGGGAATAATGATGTGGCAACATGGGAAGATGGAAAAGTGGTTGGGTAGAGAGAAGTTAAGAGATAGAGAGAGAGACAATGGCATATGCAATCCACACATGTGCAA
Source organism: Camphora micrantha (assembly GCA_003546025.1). Taxonomy (NCBI): domain Eukaryota; kingdom Viridiplantae; phylum Streptophyta; class Magnoliopsida; order Laurales; family Lauraceae; genus Camphora; species Camphora micrantha. The sequence continues at coordinate 39,749,182 of QPKB01000006.1, read as the reverse complement.
ATGGGACCCATTTACAAAAGACTCCCAATACAAAATTGCATAATATCCCCACTACAACACTCAAAATAAAAAGCAAAAATTAAACGAAGGAAAATTCCTTTTTTTTTTTTTGACAACTAAGGGTGTCCCGGTCCTTTGGGTCCAACTAATCCCTACAGGCCAAGGAAAGCCAAGTAAATCCCCTGGCCCCAGTGTGGAGCGCTATTTCGAACCCTCAACCTTCAGGAGCAAACTGTGGTTGTAGGCCAACTGAGCTACCCCTTGTGGTTAACTAAAGAAAATTCTAGAAAAATACAATTTAGAATTTTAAAATATTATGCTCAATGAAGGCTCTCTAGAAATATATCCAACAAAGAAGCCTCGGCCCACACTTTACAAGGCTTTGGGATTTGAAAAAATCTATGAAAAAGGCTAAAAAAGCCAAATATATCTAAAATTTTTGGATGTACTCATCTACTTATGAGCTTTACATATGTAACAATTGCTTATGCAACATTTGCATACGTAAAATCCATTTCCCATCTCATGCATAAAAGGCAAAGGACCAAATGTATATGCGTTGGGGGTCCTATTTCAAGGCCGGCTTGAGCTTAGCAAGATAGGCCCTTGCTTTAAGACCCCAAACAATAAGGCCCATAATAATAATTAGTATCGCATCCTACTAAAGCCATCTTCGCATTCTAAAAAACCATAAAGAAACTGTCATCCTTTTTTTCTCACTCAAAAAATAAGGCTCCATAATATTAGTTAGTATCACATCCCACTAAAGTCATCTTTTCACATTTCAAAATATATTAAAGCAACTGTCATCGTTCTTTTTCTCTGTACAGTATCTTTTTAAATCCCGATAAATATAAACTTCCCTGACACATGATCACCAATGAGGATTTTCAAAAACAAAAGAAAAAGAAAAAAAGACTAGGGTTGTAAGTATATTGGGTTTGGGCCACTTCATGTGAACTGATCAAACTTAAGACACAACACAAAATCCTCAAAATGCTAAATAATTGCCCATGTAAAAGGTTGTCGATTGCGGAATGAGCATTCAGACTCAAGGTCCAACTTCTAAGTTGTACCTATGTGTACAGAAAAATGTTCTCCTCCCACAAACATCCTTATGCAGTCCAGCTTTATGGTGTCCGCTTGGGCCCACCCCACTCATGAGCCAATCTGCATATAAAAGTATGCAGCCTGCTCGTAGGAGAACATTATCCTACTACAAGCTCTTATTGCCATAATCGACCAAAACCCACCACCAATTGAGCCAAAGTAACCGATGTCTATTATTTTTAACCATCAATTTGATCCACATGTGTGGCCCACTCCCAATATACAAATTGGGCTAATACCTCAAGTGATTTCGCCATGTGAACTATGTTGGCGAGCTTTGGACCCTGTAAGTTGTACCCAACGCAACACATCCACATATGTCTTGTATCCATTTGAGTCCCCTCATTCATCTGACTTGAAAATGTAAGAGGATAAAATTCCCTTAAGGGTTGTTTGGTTGAGAGCATTTACATATGCGAATCATTTACACACCTTCATGTTTAGTTGAGGTCATTTATGTATCACGTGTGAAATTTTGATATGTAAATGATGTGTAAAAAGGGGCCATTTTTCGTACTCAGATTTTCACATGTGAGGGGGTGGTAGAATGAATCTCATGTGATTTGCACATGAAAAAAAAATACATCAAAAGGCGGTCGGTAAAAATACAAATGACGTTCCGTCACATGAAGTCAGGGATCAAAACCCATCTGCCCTTTATTTTGAAATTTTTTTTATCCTCTCTTGTTTTAAAAACAACCCTAGCATAGCATACTTCTGAAACCCTCTCTTCTCCCATTCATCTTCCAAGCACTCTCTTCTCCAATTCATCTTCCTAGCATGATGCTACTCAAGAACTCCAAGTATGGACCTTCTCTCTCTCTCTCTCTCTCTCTCTCTCTCTCTCTCATTTTGGTCATCTGATTAATTTTTGGAACGTGCTTCATGTTTGGTCAAGAACTCTCTATAACCATCCCACCTCTCCACATCTCATCTCTCATTACCAATTCCTGACTACAACTTTGATAAGTATGTAAATGGGATGGTTGATTTTCACCTCTCCTCTCTCGTTGCTGATAAGTATGTAAATGGTTAGGAACAAAATCGTTTTTGGCAGTAGATGGTTGTGGGACCCACTGGTTGATCCGATAGCAGATCTGGTCCGTCCATCTAGCCGGACATGGTGGGGCGACATTAGGGATGTGGACTCATGTGAGGTGGACCCCGTTTGGTCCACCATCCAAAGACCCAAGGGGGGGCATAACGTTAATGAAGAAGAAAGAGGGGTTTCCTTTTTTTGGAGACTGTGGGGCCCAGGTGGGTCACCAATGGTAATCTGAACCATACATCTTGTAGAGGGGGCCTGGGCAACCTTGATAGTGGAGTCTGATATGAAGTTTGATCGATGGAGCCCACGATGGCAACAGATTTAATCCCAGGCGTGAAGGTCTCTGTTTCGTTTTGGAATGTGTTCTGTTATAGGAGTGAATGGGAAGATGGTGACAAGTAGGCCCAGTGGTATGTGAGTGCATGAGAAATTGTGTCCACCTTTTGTATAAGTAAGCATATAAAACACTACCTAATGAATTATTTAAAGGCAGAAGAATCAAATAAGCTATTTTGAAAAGACAAACAGGCAGTTTACTTACTCTTGGACTGAATAAAAGAAATCAAGAAGTCAGGATCCTAATTGACAGCTTTGGCGAAACTCAAGTTGACATTTGGAATTCTGGTGTGTTGTGATTTTTTTTTTAAATATCTTTGGGGGACAGGAGAAGGTCTAAAGTACTCTCCCTATTTGAACTCAAAATTTGTAATGTTCATAGTATTTGACTCCACTTTCAAAATAGCCATTTATTAAAAAAAGAAAAAAAAAGTAGGACACCTTTCTTTATTAGTTTTCTTTTGTTAGTTTGTGATCTCAAATCAAACTTTTTTCTTTAATTTTTCTTTTTATAATTTATCAAAGGATTTTTTTTATTCAAAACACATTGTGTATCACTATTAATAACTTCTTGACTAAGTTTATTGTTCTATATAGAAATGGATAATTACATGATTGATGAAGAAGTTCAATGCATTAATGTTGGACAATCTTCTGGAGCAAAGCGTGGTAAAAGAGAT
>QPKB01000006.1:39727402-39745047 GCA_003546025.1 Camphora micrantha | reverse complement strand
AATTCACAATAGCAGACAACTTATCATTGAAATCATCAAAAACCTCAATTTCATCCATTTCAGATTTTCAAATGTAGTATCCAAATTCTAAGTTTGGCTTGCTTAACTTTGAGTAGTACCTTCATGAACAGTTTCTAATATATCCCATGCTTCCTTAGCAGTTTTGCAAAATAGATATCCGACGAAATTCAGAAGGAGAAACACCATTTAAAAATTGAATTTAAAGCTCTACCATTAAAATTGAAGGTTGTTTATCCCCTCCTTGTCCATTGAGGCATGGGTTTTTCAATGATTTTGTTGCCATCAGTGACGACAGTGGGCTTGGAGTAACAAATTCCACAGAATTCCAGACATCCACATCTATGGATTGAAGGAAGGCAGTCATTCGAACTTTCCAATAATGGTAGTTCGATCCATCCAAGAGTGGGGTTTGGAAATAGAAGATCCATCTTTAATAATATCCATATTAGAAATCTGTGAAGATCTCACACAACAATTAGTGTGTGAATCAGCTCTGATACCAATTGAAAATTCCTGAAGGTTCAAAAACACAAACCTAACAGAAAGTACACTAAATCCCAGCACAGATACGAATATGGAAATAAAAACCTAAGTTAATCAAGTAGATGGACACAGGAAGATTTTTACGTGGAAAACCCTGGGTAGGGAAAAAAAACCACGGGACCTAGCACCGGTCCAGAAAGATCAAGCACTATAAACTCGAAGGTTACAAGGAGACACCTCACTTCCCTTTACAGTTGATCACAAACCTAAGGACCAAAGTGATTCTTGCCGACGACCATGCCGTTCACCTTCTCTAGCACTTCAATCTCCACGCCTTAAGCAAGACGAATTGGCTGGAACATGGATGGAAAATCTCCAGAGGACAAAGCTTCAGCACATAAATCTGTCAAAATAGCTCTCTGGAGGAAGTTAATCTCTCTTAGGGTAATCTAGGGTTTTGATCTGAGAGAGGTGCCTGTTTATGAAGGGGTTAAACCCTTAAATAGGCTTCTGAACTCGTATGGGAAAGTTTTTGTTGTAATAGGATTGAAGAATAGGACTTTAGATAGAAGTGGCTAAAAAACAACTAAGTTCGCCGCTGTCCGATCGATCGGACTGTCATTTAACTGGGGCCTTTTTCTGGGCGATCGATCGGACAGGGGATCCGATCGATCGGTCTGACTTTTAAACTGGGACCTTTTTCTGGGCGATCGATCGGTCTGGGGTTGCGATCGATCGGTCTGACTATTGTTAAAAACTCCCTGCTTTTGTTGCTTTGGAATTCTCTTCAAAACAAAGGGTCCATCTAAGAAATGCCAAATTACATTAAATCCATGTTTGTCCACCCAATGAATTAGCCAACACTCAGAAAATACTAACAGCTTGCTCGAGCGCCCATATAATTTTTTGTTCTGACGTAATTCAGTCTTCACTCTTCATTTGGACAGTCCATCTATAAATTACATTGAAAAACTATGATTTCTGATTTTGTCAATTACCCAAATGAATTAGCCAACACCCAATATTCCTTAGAAGCATACATATCACCCATGAGACTCCCATCGTACAAGTTTCGAATAATGGGTCTCGGTGTTCTAAGCGACGATGACAGTGGCTGGATTGGGGCCAGGCACCTTCCTTGGTGTTTGGTTTGTGCCATTGAAGGAGTGGTGGCGTTGGACCGATGCCACGCTGAGGAGTGCGGCGACATTTAAGGGCGATCATTGAGACCTTCTGCCTGCCACCAATACCTTCATCACCTCAAATGCTGAATTGGGGTTTTCGTTTCAGGAGATCAAAAAGTTCTGGGCCTATCTTGGGGGAGTTTTATGAAGAGGCAGTCCCCCACAATTCTCACTTGCTACAGATGAGTGAAGAATTCAGGGCTACAGATGAGTGAAGAAAGGTAAGATCTACAAAGATCGAATAGGAAAACTACAAGAGGTCACTCGTGCTGGCTTTTTACAGCAGATCTAATGCCTCTAGTGGACTGCAGCACGTTCTACGAAGATCAAGATGAATGGTATTGATCTCACTTGACCCAATAGCCTGACCGTTTTCCGATGTGTAAATTTTAGTTTGGCTCTTTTTGATATGTTCAATTTAAAGGTAAGGAGAGAACGGATCCTTATCTTAGTGGTAAGGAGTGACGGTTCTTACTTAATTGTCCATAATTCGAATCCTGGGTATGCCACTTCTTTCCACGTGTGCGGGCTTTCTTCTCATGTGTTTGCGGGCTCTGCCTTGGGTCCCAGCCGCCCTTGTCTGGGGTAAAAAAAAAATCAATGATAGAAAATGAAGGTACTTGATTTTGAGCAGTTCAGATTTTAAAGTTTGGCCGCACTAATAAATTTTATGTGAATGTGATTAGTAAATTTGTTAGTTCTGCTCTCAAAGAACTGGGGCTCGATTAAAAGAAAACCCTCTTCAAAGATTGTTACAAACCAATGTTTCAAAAGGAGATCGGATGATGCAGTTTCACCCAGTTGAACCACCAAGGCTCATGTTGCTGTTTGAATAAATCAAAATGTGGAGTTGCTACTGGATATGTTTGAGAGTTTTCCTCTTGTCAATATTGTTTTTCAAAAGTCTGCCTGTGAGGTTTCTTCTTTAAATTTATTTTACTTAAGTTTCTATTTGATCAAATTAGTATTACATCTCAGGCCTGCACCAATCCATTAGAGTCTATAAAAAGGTTGGTCTGGGCCAATTGATACATCAATCAATCAGTCCAGAAAGCTGATATCATCAAGCTAATGCTAAGCCTGGGCTTGGTACAAGACCCACTTGTTGAATTTACAAATTAATAGGGCCTTAGCAGATTCCCACAGTTGGACCATGTATATCGCCAATGACAAAGCTAGACCTTGGACCTTCTTGTGCTGTTAACCTGCTTGTGTCTCTTTCTCTCTACTTGGCTATATGGATGTAATGCACCTGGGTTCTGTCTGATACAAATCTGGCTTGGATCCATAACCCCCAAATCATACTCTCCAATCCATTGTGCACAAGTTTATAGTCCGAATTGCTGATTGGGCTGGATCTAGACCCTTCCTCCCTTAACATGCTTGGGCCTTTATTGGTCACAACTCACAAGGTTTTATCAAGTAGACTGGGGCCTCCTCCTATAATCCATATCAAGGACGCTCACCCAGGGTTACACTTACATATTTTGGCCCTAAAATCATGTACCATGCGTGACTCTTGGCACATACGAGTCCAGCCCACCCTTCCTCCTAATTATCCTGAGTTTTGAAGCCCTCTCTAATCTAACCATTGGAGGTATAAACACTAAAAATAGTGGGACCATATGGGGTCTCAAGAGCCAAGCCGCCCCAAATTTGAGCACAAAATCACGGCCATTGATGAAAAAGATGACTAGGCGAGTCTCATTGTAGTTGCATCATCATCATCTTCATCATCATGGGACCATGTACCATCTATCCTATATGCCCCTTTAATAAGTTTTTATTTGTATGTTTACCAATCAAGGTTTTTTAAATAGATTTAAACAAAGGGGACTTTGGTCGCAGGTCCCTCAACTTGTGACTTTAATGCAAACAATCCACAAAAAAAAGTCATGCAGCCAAAGGTCCCTCCCACACTTTCTCATACCTAAAATGTCTAATTTACCCTTTCTTTCATATCCCATGATTAGTGGGATATCCCATTAATAATGGTCAACTACCATTTAATTGACCACGATTAATGGAATCTCATTAATGAGATTTTCAAATAAATTCTAAAAACACACAAATAAATTTCAAAATAACTCAAATAAATTTTAAAAAATGCAATAATTTCAAAAACCGCAATAAATTTTTTAAAAGACAATAATTTTAAAAAAATTGAAAATAAAGTTAAAAAGATCAAAAATAATTTCAGAAACTATAAATAAATTTCAAAAGACTCAAATAAATCTCAAAAGATCCAAAGAAATTCAAAAAATGCAAAATAAATTTCAAAAGAAGCAAATGAATTTCAAAGGACGCAAATAAAATCCAAAATACGTAAATAAAATTAAAAAAATGAAAATAAATTTCAAAGACGCGAATGAATTTCAAAGGACGCAAATAAATCCAAATACGTAAATAAAAATAAAAAAATGCAAATAAATTTAAAAAAAACGAAAATACATTTCCAAAACTTAAAATAACCAATTTTCCAAAATACATTTTCCAAAACTAAGATAAACCAATTTTCCAAATTTCAGAGAAAAAATTTCAAAAACTCAAGTATTTTTGTCAAAATTCAGTTAAAAATTATTTCAAAAATTACAAATAAATTTTAAAAGACGAATAACGAATAAAATTCAAAAATACAAATAGATATAAGAAAATACAAATAAATTTGTCAAAAAACAAACAAATATTCGTCCAAAAAAACTCAGTTAAAATTTTCAAAATGGAGATAAATTTGTCAGAAAGTCGGCTATATTTTTCAAAAAAATCAAATAAATTTGCAAAGACTCAGATGGATTTGTTCAGAGAAGTCAGATAAATTTGTTCCAAAACTCAGATAAATAGATAAAAAACTCAGATAGATTTGTTCAGAACTCAGATAAATTTGACAGAAACTCAGATAAATTTGATAAAAACTCAGATAGATTTGTCCAAAACTCAGAGAAATTTGTTTCAGAACTCAGATAAATTTGAGCAAAACTAAAATAAATTTGACAAAAAATAAAAAAACTCAATTAATTTTGACAGAAACTCATATAAATTTGTTAAAAACTCAGATAAATTTGAAAAAAATTCAGATAAATTTCACAAAATACTCAGATAAATTTCATAAAAACTCATATATTTGAATACCTCCTCTTTTTATCACTTCCTCCCTCTCACCCACCCACCACCTACCTTTTGCTCATTCCCATCCAAACCCAAGAAAAAAACCACAGTAACTTTGAATACCAGAAACCTTTCTCTACTTCCAATCCAAATACATAGGAGAAATTTGATTATCAATCGGATCTGAAAATTAAGAAGAAGAAGAAGAAGCAGTTGGAAATGGAAGTGAAGGATGCACAGCTCGCTCTCTGGTACAGTGGCTGAACTCGGATTCGGAGCAGATCTAAACCCAAGCCCTCTACGAGCTCCACCTCCTCTCCAATCACGATCCGGGACTCCCGCGCCTACATCTCCGAGGCCGGCGCCATCCACCTCCTCTACTCCTCATCTCTGGCCGCCCAAGAGAATGCCATCGCCACCCTCCTCAACATTTCCATCTCCGACCGGGAGCCCCTGATGGCGACGCCAGGCCTCCTCGATGCCCTCTCGCACATCCTCCGCCACCCCTCCACTGCCACCTTTGCCCAGAATGCCTCTGCAACCCACTACAGCCTCCTCGTCGTCCAAGACTACCGCCCCATCATCAGCGCCAAGCCCCAAATCGTCTCCAACCTTTCCGACCAGTAATCGAACCAATCCGGATCCTCTCAACGTTCTGCTCTGCAATTCTGAAACTGAACTCAACAATTTCTGCAATAGAAAAATCGATACCTAAGTTTGGATCTTCTCTGTAACTCATCTTCAAGATCTCTCCATAACGAGAAATCTTTGATCAGTGTGGCCCAATCAGAAATGATCTCTCTTTTCAAGAACCACACAGGATTGCCAGAATACAAGATTTGAAATTTTAAATTTGAAAATTTTATGCCTAAATCGGTTGAAAGGGCAAATTAGTCATGAAAAATGAAACCGTGTGGATATAGGGACCTTTGGCTGCAAACAGTCTAGCTGAGTGGACCAGAACCTTTAAAAAGAATTTGCCTGGACTGGAGGCCTTACAAGTCCTATATGAGGGATCTTTGGCTAATTATCTCTTAAACAAATTAGATATGTCTTACTAGACTGTTTATTAGTAAAAAGGTCTTTTGAATATATCCATTTCAGTCAAATTTGGTTCAATAAGCTCTATTTCAAACATATCAGACTGGCAAATGCCTTTTTTTTTTTTTTTTTTGTTTTTCGTTCACCTATAGACAACTAGCAACGATCATGGTGGCTGACAGATATTGTCATGGGAGTATGGGACCTATAGGTGATTGTATTTGAAAGCTGAAAATAGAAATAGTTGTTTGCAACGTTCACCAAATTATCCTTCATTGAATTAAAATCCTCCTTTACTTCCTCCATATTCTCCCCATTTCCTTCATGACACCCCTCGGTGACCCAGAACAGCTGGTATACCCACGATAATTGGTTGAATGTAGTGGTATCGGAACCGTGTCATAGCTTTAAATGAAGGGTAATTTGGGTATCTTAAAAAAGTTGAGAGAAAAAGTCACCATGAAATTAATACCTTTAAATGGATGGATGTTCTTAATTGAAAACTTAGTACTGAAACACTTATTGTCTAATTTAAAAAGTTTTGAAAGTTGTCTTTTTTTGAAATAAGACAAAAAATTAAGGCCTTATTTGAAAATCCCCCTTTAAATGTATAAAAACAAGTAGAGAAAATTGCAAATAACTCAAATTTCAATTAAGGACAATTTTCTTTAGTATTCTCCAATTCAAACACACCAAAGCCTAGTATGGATTTAACACAGTTAGGCTGTGGTTAAAGGCTTAGGGCTCACACTGATAGAATAATCCTAACTATTTATCTAGTGTGGTGACAACATCTAAAACAAGCAGCTATCATGGGGTCATTCCAATTTTTGAGTACGAATCCTCCTCGACCGTCTACATAGAGCCCATTTTTGAAGTCTAAACAACTCTAAAATAATGTTTAATGTGTAATGACACTTTCTTTTTTTTTTTTTTTTGGCTATCGGAGGGTTCCCAACCCTGGACACTTAAAACAATGAATGTGTTTAGGGATAGATAACAACCACTAGGCAGTTGTCATTTCGGTTGTGAAATGAGGTGATTTCAAAGGTCAAAAATGTAATTTTCATGTAAAGTTTACCATGTATAGAAAATTTCAATTTTGCTCATTTTAGGGGATATTTTGGGTGCATTTGAGTCTGAAGTTTCTTGAAATATCTTGAAAGTAATTTAGAGCTTAGTCCTAGGGTTTTTCAATATGACTATAATCTTTAGTTTTGGATAACCCTTACTAATCCGAAAATGTTAGGGTTGCAGTGTTTCGGAATTTTATTTTTATCTTGATATGAAAATAATACTAATTTAATTTATCTTTGGATTTTCTCCTTGTTTTTTTTTATTTATTTATTGCGGATTCAGGATTCTATTATTTGCTTGAAGAGTAGTTCCTTTTTTTCAATCCTTTTGCTGAAGTTTATATCCAAACGGTAAAATTTATTTAATGTGTAATCATTCCGACAGTTGCCAAACATCAAATTTTCATGACACTGGCTACTCTATGTGTTGGGGCTTTGTAAGTGGGTCTCACTTGCAGATTTATAAGCCGGGCCTCAGAGAATTCTCTACCACCAGGCATCAGCCAATAGAAGATCCCTAAATATAATTGCTTGTCGTACACATCGGCTCCGCGATTCCGTTTTCCTCGGAATCATCTGAAGCAGGAAGTCCCTTCCTTATAGCACGAGACTCTCTCTCTCTCTCTCTCAAATGTAATTTACCCTTCAAACAAGCACTTGCACTTTGAATTATTATTCTTGTTCTTGTTTGCATTGGACATCAGAGATCAGAAGAAATGAAGGTTAGATTTCTCACCACTTATCAAACCCAGTTCAGATTCTCCCTTTTTAAGATTGTTGGATGCTTGCAAATCTATCGTGTTCCCATTTTTCAATATGGGTCTTTCTGGGTTTTTTGTAGATTTCTTTTCTTCTCTTCTCTTGTTACTTTCCAGAGGTTTTTGTTGGTTTTTAAGGAATTTGAAGCATAGGTTTTTTATGTTTGTTGCTTTATTTACCCAAACTGTGTTTTTGGGGGCATTTTCCTTTCTGGGTCTTTTGATTATTCTTGTTTCCAACCATTCAGCTCTGATGCTTGAATATTCATGTGTAATTTCCTCACCCCTTTTCGAATTTTGTTAGTAAATACTTGATTCTTTAGGGTTATATATATATATATATATATATATATATATATATCTTTTTGCAGCTTTTGAGGATCAGTGCTAATTAACTCGTTTCTTCTGATGTTTTTGAAATAGAGGTGTTAGACATGTTTAAGATAGTTTGAATTAGAATTAGAATAGGTTTGTTTTTCTTTTTTTTGCAGCTTTTGAGGATCAGTGCTAATTTTTACTTTTTTTTTTTTTTTTTTTGAATGGTCTAATTTTACTTGTTTCTTCTGATGTTTTGGCAATAGAGGTGTTAGATATGTTAAGATAGTTTGAATTAGATAGGTTTGAATTAGATGTTTGGGTTAATCATGGAATTTCCCTTTTTTTTTCCATCAAATTACTCATGAAGTGTATCTATTAGTAATAATGTATTTAATCAGACTTTATTAGATGTAATCTCTAAATTTTTTCACAAGTCAGGAGATTTGCCAAACTTGCAATCAAAATTATGTGATTTTGGAAGCTCAATCAAAGTGTGGACACTATCATGATTTTGGGGAGTTGTATGATTCCACTTGGAAAAGTGCAGTTCTGGCAAATGCCCAAATGCATCAGATTTCTGCAAATTTTTTTTTTTTTTATTTTAGTATCATCCACACGCTGTTTGGTTCCAGTTGGATCATGGTTGTTCATCAGAGGCCAGCTCTTATTGGTTCTGTTATTGCAGAAAGTGGTATTGAAATTGAATGTACACGATTAACAAAGACAAGCAGAAGGCTATGAAGGCTGTCTCTGGCCTTTCAGTATGATATCGAACTCCATTGAAAGTAAAACCACATGGGTATATCTTTAAATCAATGACAGTTTGTTGCCTCTCGTTTCTAAATTTGTAGGGATTGATTCAATTGCCATAGACATGAAGGAGCAGAAGCTAACTGTTATTGGGATGTCGATCCAGTTGTTATTGTAAGCAAACTGCGGAAGCTTGGGGCATGCAGAGATTGTATTGGTTGGCCCTGCGAAAGAGCCAGAGAAGAAGAAGGAAGAACCCAAGAAAGAGGATAAGAAGAAAGAAGAACCAAGAAGGAAGAAAAGAAGAAAGATTCCAATGAGCATGTTGCAGAGCTTGTCAAGGCCTACCAGGCATATAAATCCCCACATGACCCAACATCACTATGTGCAAAAGTGCAGAAAGAGAATCCTAATGCTTGTATTGTATGCTAATAAGATTCAAATAAGGAGAGGAGAGATTCTTTGGAAATTGCATCGAAGTGAAGAGCAAAGAGCAATGAAGCTGTCTGCAGTGTAGCAGTAGGTGATGGATTAGTGATGGTGTTCGTCTTTGTTCAGGGAGTCTAAAGATAGAGAATGTCTTGGTTTGATGGGTATTTTTGTTGGTCTACTTGGTGATGAAAAATCGGTATCCAATTCATTGGAAAATGCTTTCTTTTGTTTTGGTTATTGGATTGTTGAATGAAAATATGTAGGATTTTGTAGAGCAATTCATGAGGAACACATGCATATGTATGTTTTGGTGATCTAGAGTGTTGATAGGATGGTCTCCACTGTAAATGGTGATGTCCCGAAAGCACCATAAGCCGTCCATGCTTTAGCCTCATTTCCCTGAAGTGTTTGCTTAAATAAGATTCTGAACTGTTTACATAAAGGCCACTGATTCAAGGTTTAGGATCATCCAATTTGGTAACTTCTGCGAGATTATCCATGGTGGGCCCATCAAATTAATGGTTTTGATGATTACTGAGCCATTGGTTCCACAAGTACGAAGCGAAGTGGGCACTGAAGAAACACAATTGTCATGGAAGTTGTATCATAGGCTTCTAAGAGAGACACATTGTTTGGTATTTAAAGACAAGGATAAATGTCGAACTCCTGCAAAAATGGGACAGTTTACATATAAGATTTGATTTTTGAATATGCTACAATTAGAGAGACTACATTTGCTGTTGCTGAAGAGGCAGGACCACATAAATCCTCATCAGTTCATATAGGTTATTTTGATTTTAATTCTGGATCAGAGCAGTTTGTGGTTTTTCAAAAAGGGATATTGAAAATTTGAAATCTATTTTGCTTTCCAACCCTATATAAAAGAGGAGTGCTAGAAAAAAAAAAAAAGACAGAAAAAAGAATAAAGACCAGCTTTGTATTGTAAGTATGCTCCTGTTTGAATGGAGCAGTGTTGAATGCATCTAATCATTGGGGGTAAAGGAATATGTATGATTTGATTGCCTCAGAATCACTCTAATCATATAATCACAACCCTTATTACTATGGACTCCAAGTTTAACCAAATTATGACCTGTTTTTGTCACTTTGTCGTGATTGAATCCAATGGTGGATAAATGACAATGGTTTGGAAGTGTTGAATAGGCATGAAGAAAATGGTTCGATAATTTGTATGCAAATTCACAAGTTAAATGTGTGTGAAGAAATATTGATTGATTGTAGGAGGATTCCATCATACGAAATAGAAATGGAGTGTTTTAAAAAGCAAATATCTGGGTTTTTTTCTGGATTTTTTTTTTCCTCCTATTAATGACACTTTGATTCAGTGATTCTCATATAACAAGCAATACGCCGTGGAACTGAAAACATCTCAAGTATTTGTGTGTTTTTCATTTCCTCAAACGTTGTAGGAAACTTAACAGAAACAAGATCAGCCTATAGACATGATTTGTTGAGACCCATGACCAATTCTGTTCTTGTAATTAAGGAAAGACTTGAAAACTGGTTTTGAAGTTTCATGAACACAGCGTATCAATCCAAAATATCCCTTTCATTGTTAACATCTGACATGGACATGTAATTGAGATTTAGGGAATGATTCTGGAATAATGAGTCAAAAACTGCCCATGGTTTTATCTTTAAACTAGAGGTTTGGACCAATGCTTTTGGAGTGAAGTGTCAAAGGCATCAAAACCAAATGGTAGGCCTCGACATGTTTAGGTTGCAGTCACTCCTAAACATGAATAGGGATCTCGCAGTGTTTGCATAGTTTAAAGACACCTGCCGACTTACCCTGCATTGCCCGAGTTGACTCAGCTTGGTAAGCCACCGATTTCAGGCAAGTTGAGCAAGTCTCGCTAAGGCCTGACTTCCCAAGTTACTTGGCTCAGTGACCTCCTGAAACTGAGTCGAGTTTTTCGAGTTTTGAACAATGGGTTTTGGCTGATTCAGGCAAATTGACTATCATTGATTTTAAAGGATGTTAGATAGAGAAGTGGCCACATGAGGAGTGAGTTTGAACCATATCTAATGAAAATTTTGGTTGTTGAAAATATCAAATTCATCTTGGAACTTTCAGATGTAATCTCTTTGGTTACAAAGTACAGTGAATTTACCACTGTGAAATGCATTTTTCAACCTTCAATAATTCTATGAATTTGGAATGCTCAAGGAAGGTTTCCTGTTTTGAGATTCAAAGGGTGACTGGACATCCATTAAAATTGGCACAAAACTGGCCCTAAAAACTAGGGTATAAGTTTCTTCTCACGCTATCAGCTTCTTCGAGTAATATCTTACAGTTAATGAATCTCATATTTTTTCGTTAGGGTGTAAGTAAACATAAGCAATATTAGGAACTGTTTTAGTTATCTGAAAAAAGAATTAAAAAAATATGGGCCTTAAAAACAGGCCTAGTTATCAATAAGCCTGCCCTATTCTTCTGAACTTTAAAGCCCCACTCACAACACTTGTCATGTAAGATATCTTGTGATGCAAATATGTTGCGTTTCAGCTCCACAAATACAGGAAGCTGAACCACATGGCTAACTGATAACACGCACATTAGTAATGGAATATACAGACAAAGATTTCATTTGATACGCTAACACTAATTAAAATGCTATGGGTGCTTTGGGCTAGCAGAATCTCCTCAATGTCTAACTTATTTTTATCTGCTACTACCATGTTTCATTACCTTAATTAAACCATAGAAGCAGTCACTGAACACATCGATCCTCTGCTGTGATCCATCACTTCTAAAACCATTGCTAAATAGAGTAATTAAGAGAAGTAAAGAACAGCTTAAGTTAGCTTAGTACTCTGTCAGCTGAGAGACTGGCCATGTGCTGAAGTGTGTTCTGGATGATGAGAACGCGAAGAAAACACCTTCCATTATCATAAAAATACAAAAACCCCAATTAAAAAATGCACACTGGGTTTGGGTGGGGCCGGTTATTGCACACAAAAGTTAGTGTGACTAGAAACCCAACTCTACTCCCAACCTCAATTAACTATACCTAATGACCTAGTTTAGAGACCATCAATATTCAATCAGAGGTATCTTTGGGTGTGGTTGGCAATGTAGAGAGCTTAATTACAGAGAAGCAACGTGATAAATGTTTTGATACTGATCTCTATCATGTTGGAGAATTTTGGACTTGTGTGTTTAAGGGTCATCACATGAGCCGCCACTGACCAAGAGTTCCCTTCATGATTAGGGGGTTGCCAAAAACCCAGAACTTAGACCCGAACCTAACTCATGGATAGCGTTGGATACTTAATTTTGGATCCACTTAAATATTCTGAGTCTAGGTTTTGAGTCTGCTATAATTGGACCTTATCATGATAATATGGTTTTGGGTCTAGGTCCATACAGGAGACGTGGACTTGAAATTGCATCTCATATATATATATAATATATATATATATGGGAGATGCTCCTCATCCTTAATATGCAGAGATATATGAGTGAGAGGTCCCTCACCTTTATCTCTCACAGGTGTGTGTGTGTGTGTGTGTATGAAGATGCTCTTATGAGAATATCTCTCACCTTATATGAGTGTGGGGCCCTCACATTAAGTTGTTGGCATGGAAAACGGTATATGAGGCAACCCCACCTTATTTCTCATATAAGGTAAGAGAAATTTTTCATAGGAGTATCTTCCATATATATATATATATATATGGCACCAACTCTCCTAAGCTGCAACTTAGCATATCCTTAAGTGAAACAACGCAACCCACAAATCAAGTCGATTATGCTGTTTTTGCATGATGATCGTCCCAAATCAACATAAATTCAATCAAATTGGATTTTCAGTTTCAGTAATGCCAAAAAAAGATATAATTAACTTTTAATTTATGGGACCATCACTATTTCAGCTAAGAGAGCCTTGCTCATTATATATATGTGTATATGTGTGTGTGTGTGTGTGTGTGAGATGCTCCTATGAGAGAATTTTTGACCTTAAATGAGAGATGGGCGGGGCCCCTCACACTCCATATTCAATGCTTAACAACTTAAATGTGAGGGCCACCACCCAATCTCTCATTTAAGGTGAGGGATATCTCTCATAGGAATATCTCCCTATATATATATATATACACGCGAGGGATTTCTACCAAAACATTAAAAGAAACACATTAATTGATATTAATTGATAAGAATTTATTTATTTTTTTGCCAAAAAATGATGATTTGGGAGAGCTTTCTAAATTCCACACTACACATTTACTTTGCACTCTCTCTCTACACCCACCATGAAGTTGGCATTTCAAATTTTTCTTTGCACATCTATAATACCTAAACTAACTTCACCCCAACCCCACCCTCACCCCCCGCCACCAACCTCCCCTTCCAGTAGCATTGCCGGAGGAGGACAGGAGCAAGAGATGAGATAGGGAGAGGAGAAAGGGAGAAGGGAGAGAGGGGAGGCGTCTGCGCGGAATGGCAGAGAGAGAGAGAGAGGAGAAAACATGGAGAGGGCAGTGAGGGAGAGAGAGGATGGCAAAGGCCTCCGTGGTGGATGAAATAGGTGCACACAAGAAATCTAGGTTGTTTCGACGAAACATTTGGATGACGAAGTTTGTTTTTTTTTTTTGTCTTAAAAGAACACCCAAAGAGGATGAAATAATAAATTTTGTCACTTGTTTTCATTTTTTTAAAGTTAGGAGAGAAAAAAAACTTCGTCTGCAAAAATAGGCGCCAACTTTCATTGCATTGGGCGCCAATTTATTTAGCTCATTGAAGACGATGATATTTTGTTGTCACAAAATAATAGATTTTTTTTGCGACGATGTGAATTCTCACCCATATAGGATAAGTATGGAAGACTTACATATTTCGTCACCCAAAAATAAGGGTGCCATATTCAATTTGCTTTGGCGCAGAATTATTTTAGCTCATTGGAGACGAGAAATTTTTGTCACAAAATATAATTTGTTTTTGTGACGAACGTAATTTGTCACTAATAAGGATATGTTATGGAAACGAAAATATTTGGTCACAAAAATAAGGCAATTTCATTTGCTGGCGCGAATTATTTTAGCTCATTGGAGACGAACATTTTTGTCACAAAATATAATTTGTTTTTGCGACGAACGTAATTCGTCACTAATAAGGATAAGTTATGGAAGACGAAAATATTTCGGCCAACAAAATAAGGCGCCAATTTCATTCGCACTTGAGCCTATTCCTCTCTCACAAGTATTGCTTTGGAAAAGCCTTTAAAATGACTAAAATGGGCCCCCCAGGCCCTAACGTCCATCCTGCGCCCCCCCCCCCCCCCCCCCCCCCCAATCCAACGCCCCTTTTCCAAAACCCATTTCCCCCTTTGTCCCTCCATCTATCCCGCTCTCATGCTTCCAAAACCCTTTTCCAGAACAGGAGAGAAGAACCCTTTTAACCCATTTACGCCTTTCCAACATCCGATCTCCCACCCATGTGTCCTCAGGCAGCAGGCCCATGGCCCATTGCCCTATCTAAATCATCACCTACCCCCATCCCAACGCACGCAGTTGCAGACGCCCTCCCTGAATAGGATCCTCTCATTCTCTACTTCTCTCAGTCTCTCTCGCTCAGAACTCCTAAGACGCAGCCACCATCACCAATTCACCATCATCTGCGCCAATCATCTCCATCCAGGAGTCCGCCACCGCCAGGTACACCTAACCTCTCTCAAGTCTCTACCTACTGTTCATGAATACTATTTGATCTGATTGTATGGTTTACATGCGTTTGATACTCTTTTGTTGGATCTCATGTAAGATCAAATCACTAATGATTGGATGTGGATTGCGCATAAGTGAGACCTTTGGCAATTTAAATGAATATCTATCTGCTTTTGTTTTTTTTTGCCGAGAAAAAAAAAACATCGGTAAAAGTCTTTTTAATTTTATTTATTTTTTATTTGCCGACGAAAAAAACGTCGGTAAAAGTATGTAAATTAGCTAGTTAATTGTGTTTTTTTTAGATAATTAAGCTCGTTTATAAGCAAATAGGTCCGATTAATCATTAGGATCGCGCGTGCGAAGTTGGGTTGAGATCGAGCCCATTTGGGTACAGTAGGGGTGTGTGTCGCTATTTCTGGAAAGTTCCGATGGGCTTTTTAGTATTTTTGCTTTTCGAGATTTTGGCACCATCGGGTAGATTACCTAATTTCCCGGACTTTATCCTTTTGTTGCATTCAGATCCGAACCCTCGAACCCGACCCAAAACCTGACCTGACCCGTACCCATCCAAGCCCATTTTATTAATTCCCATCTCATCCCATGTGGACCCCACCTCACTCACATCATACTCCACCCCCCTTTTCCCGTGCAAAACCCCCCACCCATTTCCCTTTCCCCTTTTTCCTTTATAGGTCAAACCCATTCCTCTCTTTCATTTTCACTCCTAGCAGCAGCCCCTCATCCCTCTTCTTCTCTCATCTCATCTCCCTCATTCTCCCTCCCTCATGGCGTGCTGCCATCGTCGCCGAGCTCCCCCATCTCCGGATCACACCACCAAGCTCTCTTTCTCCCCTCTCTTCTACTCTCTCATCTCATCTCATCATCTCTCATCTCTCATTCATCTCTCCTTCACCCAACACCTCGCTGCCCACCATCCCGGCGTCATCACCGTCGCCGTCGGCGACCTCCATGATCACCTGCGCCGGCCACCACCGAACCCAACCCGCCCCATCTCTCTCTCTCTCTCTCTCTCTCTTCTTTCCTTTTCCTTTCTTTCTTCATTCCCCATGTTTCTCCTTTCATTCTCTCTGTTTCTCTTTCTTTCTTTTTCTCTCATCTCTCACTCCACCCTCCTTGCTGCCAACGAAATTACCCCCACCCATTCCACCATTTCTCCCTCCCTTTCTTTATTTGTTTTTATTTTCTCCCTTGCTGCCAACATGGACTCACTCCCCACCACCCCCCCCCCCTCCCCCCCACCCATTTCATTTTCTCTCTTTCTTTCTCCTTCTCCCTCCTTGCTGTCAACATGGATCAGCCCCACCCATCTCATTCTTTATTTCTTCTCTTACTTTCTTCCCCTCTCCACCCCACTGCCAGTGGAGTCAACTCCCATTCCAATCCATTTCACTCCTTCCTTCCCTCGTTTCCTTTATTTCTTTCTCTCTCCCATCTCCCTTGTTCCATGTGATTGAATTCCCCACCTATTTCACTAATTATGTGAGACCCACCTCCCCATTTTCTATCATCTTTCTCTTTTAATTCTCTTCCTTCCACTTTCTATCTTCAGTCTTCTTGCATCCAATGGACCACCTAGATCCCCATCACCACTAATAAGTAGGCCACTATCAAGTGGGCCCCACAACCTCCGATGATCTCCATCATCTCCGCGTGGACCCCACGAGCTTTTCATCCCCAATTTCAAGCTTCACTGTTTGGTAAGCCCTCTTTTCCCTTAGGAGTGCACTGCTACTGCACAAGTGTTGGGAGAGAATTTGGTTAGTTGTTGTGTGCTTAGGAGTTCAACTATTTATAGACTTGGATGATTAGTGAGATGTACTTTTGCTTGGATGTATTTATGTACTTTCTAGTTTAATTCGCAGACCGAATGGAAGTGCATTATCCGCATTTACGGCTGATGTAGATATTTATCTGAATTTTGGACTGCATGATTTTGAATGCATAAATGATAGGCTGACGATTGTAAAGTGAATGTGATGGGTGCACTGGAGACCCTGCTACTCTTTTTTGAGTAGTAGTTGCATTAGTATAAATGATTTAATGGAGATATGATTTGTGAAGAGCCATGGTGGAAATTCTAGGATGTTATTCTCAACTTGTATTGTGTTTTTTTTTTTTTTTGTTTCTTTTTTGCTGAAAATTCTCAACTTGTATTTTACTTGTGATTAAGATTTAAAGAGTATACTTACCTAATATGGCAAAAATTTGTGCTGGGTTGTGAATAGGATGCATCACCACCACCAATGAAGTTTTTAAGCAGGGTTCAATCCTAGGGCTAGGGCAAGGGTTTTGCAATTAAAAATGTATTTCAAGGTTGAGTATTGTATTATATCTACAAAACCCTTTTATGCAGACACATCTGTATTTATATAACGTTTCTCACAGTTGATTTTTTTTTCTTACAATCTACAAAAGATATTGTACTCACGATTTTTTATTAAGATTATCTTTAGTCCTATAGCTCCATGATTTCTTGGCCATGCATAAACCCACATTGATTTTCAAACATTTGCATTATGCAGCCCCTTGCAATGATGTATGTCATAGACCTAATGGCAGCCTCTTGAGAGAAAGGCTTGGCTCAATAACTATTTTAATTATAATGTTATGTGTTTTTCTTTAGCTTTGTACCTATATCTTTCTTTATATCTTTTAATTTGTTTGCTTCCCCTTTAGTTTGTGAAGGATATGATTCTCATGTTTGGATCTTATGGATTGCAGGAATTTTTGGATATGCTTAAGGATGTGATTCCCCTTTAGCTGAAGAG
>QPKB01000006.1:39704459-39726468 GCA_003546025.1 Camphora micrantha | reverse complement strand
ATTTTTCTTTTTATAATTTATCAAAGGATTTTTTTTATTCAAAACACATTGTGTATCACTATTAATAACTTCTTGACTAAGTTTATTGTTCTATATAGAAATGGATAATTACATGATTGATGAAGAAGTTCAATGCATTAATGTTGGACAATCTTCTGGAGCAAAGCGTGGTAAAAGAGATAAGAAGAATGTCACTTGGACAGAGATTGCAAATGAATTCTTGACTAATGTGTTAATATAACAGATATCCCTCAGGCGAAAGATGGGGTTGGGTTTACTTTAGAAGGTGGAGAGAGATTGAACGAAAGATGAAAGAGAAATTTGGCGATGAGTATAATAAAGCTAAAATTAGAAACCGCCTAAGAACAATTAAAGATCGTTATAATCATATAAAAATTCTCATGGGCTTAAGTGGCTTTGGATGGAATGACATCAAAAAATGGGTAACTGCAGAGGACCAAGTTTGGGATGACTACATCAAGGTAAGTGAGTAATTATATATCTTGACTTTTCTATTAACTATTAATAAGTAATTAATTAATATGTTTGTCTCATTTGTACAACTCAGGTACAACCTAACTAAGAATACTATCGAGGAAGAAGTTTTCCCAACTATGAAAAAATTGCTATTATATATGGAGACTCAATTGCAGATGGCAGAGATGTCATATTGACTAATCAACGTCCACCGCATCCAATGGAAGCTCCTAAATCCAACCATGATAAAGAAATGGCAGTTGAATCTTCTAGCTCAGAAAAAAGGGATGAGGGTATCTCCAAAGCACCACATACAAAGAAGCACTCAACTGTTAGTTCTAGAAGCATTGTGCGAGACGAAAATAGAGCACATGGTGACTCCAAATCTGATGTTGAAATTGCACGTGCAGTGAAGGACTTAACCAACACCCTCATTTTTGTTGCTGACAAGATGGCCCAATCAGGGTCAAGTCAAGCTGATGTAGTTGCTGCCATTTTGGAGTTAGATTTGAAGCAAACTTTACAAATAAGGGCGCTTAGGCTACTTAGGGATCCACATGTGGCCGGTCAATTCCTTGCATTAGCAACAAAGGATAGGCGCCACGCATTCCTCATGGCAGAGTTATATAGCTCTATTTAGGATAGTGGTTACTAAAACTACTTTATGAAATGGGATTGAGAATGCTTCTTTGCTCATGATACATTTAAATGTTACGTTAGTTTTATGTCATGGTACATTTGAATGTTATATTAGTATTATGTCATGGTACATCTTCATGTTTGTTTTTAATGCTATTCAATTGATGTGAGACTATTGGTTTTTTATCATGTGATGACCAATATGTGTTATTTACTTATGCTAGTGTTATGTTCTAATATTTTTCAATTTACCATGTAACAGATCAGAAGTTATAGATAACAAGTTGAAGATGATGTTTATGCAATTAGCAGTAATATCCATTATTGTAATTTTATTGTTATGGGATCAAGACCATAAACAAAATCGAATAAGAAAGAGGAAGCGAGTACATGAATCATCTCTATCTGGCCATGAATTTTCTCAATACATTATTAACAGTCATGGCCGAAATTCATACGATTTACTTTGTATGAGGAACGATGTCTTTCTAGAATTATGTGAGTTATTAAAGAGAGAAGGGTTACTACGTGCAACTCAACATGTGTCTGTAGAAGAACAAGTAGCCATCTTCCTAAATACTATAGGCCATAGTGAGCGAAATCGGGTAATGTAAATTCGATTTCAGCATTCGGGGTAAACAATAAGCAAGTACGTCAAATGCTGTTCTAGACGCACTATTATATATATGCTCTGATTATGTGAAAATTCCAGGACCTGAAACCCCGATTCCATCTCAAATATCTACGAATCCAGTGTTTTACCCCATTTTTCAATGTAATTCAATAGACTTTTACTATAAATATTTTTGAGTTATTCTCTATGACAAGATTTTTAACTTATTATTAATGGTTTAGGATTGTATTGGTGCCATCGATGACACTTATATTACAGCTTGGGTACCAATTAAAGATCATCAACGATATCGATGTAGAAAAGGTTTCATTGTGCAGAATGTGATGGCCATTGTGGGTTTTGACATGCTTTTTCAATTTGTATGTGCTGGCTTCGAAGGATCGGCCAATGATCAAAAAGTTCTAATTGATGTTCTACAAAATAAGGGGGGTTCACAATCTTCAAATTCCAGATAGTAATAAGAAATTTTGAGATACAAATATTAAATTATTAATATTTTATAGACCTATTTAACATATTACATATGTTTGATACTTGTCATTATATCTTTATAGGAAAATATTATCTTGTAGATGCTGGATATGGTAACAGGAGAGGTTTCATTGGACCATATCGTGGAACTCGCTATCATCTAAAGGAGTATGGACCCCAAGCATTGGCTTCAAGGATGCCTAGTGAGTTATTTAATCTTCGGCATGCGAAGTTGATGAATGTTATTGAAAGAACATTTGGCTTATAGAAGGAAAGGTTTCCAATTTTGACACATATGCCTCGAAATTATCCTATTAAGACGCAAGTGAAGATTGTAAATACATGCGCCGTATTACACAACCTTATCATGTCAAGAAATCCAAATATGGATATATTATATGATCGTCACCGACGGGAAACAATAAGCATTGATGTTGACAATGATCGTGAAGGCGAAACAGTAAATGAAGAGTCTGACAGCCAGTATATATATCGTTTACGGGATACAATAGCATTAGAGATGTAGAATGCTAATGCTAATAGAAGAGCTCGATGAACTAATATGTAGAGATTTGTCTCTATTTTTTTAATTTTTTTTTTTGCAGGAAAATATATTCATTTTTTGAAGTGAAAGAAGGATATCTTTGGGAATTTATATTTTGTAAAGAGACAATAGTATATTTTGGGTGGACCATAGGTTGTGTTTGAAATGAGATACTTTTATTTATTTGTAGTTGAATTACATTGTCTTATATTTTGCGTAAGCTCCTAGTTGATTATGATAGACCTATTTAATTTAAAAATAATGAATCACTTCTATTTAATCTTTCACCAATCTGTTTGTTCCCAAAGTGAGGACCATAATCTATATAGGGTACCAAATGCTATAGGCATTTTTAATTGTTTCAACTTTTAAATATAAACACAAAATTTTTTCCATGCATTTACATATGTGTTTGAAACAAACGTGGTATAATAAATCACATGCGTAAATCATGTGAAAATGGTGCTATTTGCCAAACATCGTAACCAAAAACGCATGTGAAAAGCTTACATACTCACCATTTACACATTTAACATTTACATATGTAATTTGCATTTACGCATCTCATATGTAAATGCCAAACAACCCCTTAAGTAGTCGCATAGTGAATCCTCAACAGCTTTTATAAAAGAAAACGAAAAAGAAAAAGGAGGTAACATGACAAGATTGTGGACCCCAGTAGACGCACCATACACCAAAAACATGTACATTAGCCATCTAGTTGGACATTTATTGGTCGTAAGATATAAACTTATGATCAACGGACAATAGATAAAGGACAGATTATGACTTTAACCACATAAGCGGAAAGCATAGCCATGGATAAAGGAAACATGATAGTTTTTCTGATATTAATGGTTTAGATTTGTTTTCAGAATTGAAAGTTTTAAAAGAGATTTTACAAAAAAAAAAAAAAACACTCCAATTGACGTACTTAATTATATAAAAACTAATAAGATTTTTATCCAAATGCAAACATTGCTTAAAGAATATTATTAACAATACATGTTGCTTCTGTAGAAAGAAGTTTTTCAAAATTAAAATTGATAAAATCCTACCTAAGCTCGACAATGTCACAAAAAAGAAAAAAGATTAAATGGATTTGCCATACTATCAATTGAAAAAGATATGTTACCAAAACTTGAATATAAAAACCTAATTAGTAATTTTGCATCACAAAAAGCGAGAAAAATGAACTTTAAATAAAAGACTTACAATAATATTTAAAAACAGAAAGGGCCTCATTTATGATTGTCGCTTTAGGCCTCAAATTGTCTCGAGCTGGCCCTGTCCCATTTAGATATTACCAAGACCTCACAATGTGAACGAATGTCTGCATGTGCAAGGTGAAGATGAACTAATTAAAGAGGAAGTGTATGTTGGACTTAAGATCAGTTTTCACAACTTAGGCTTAGGTTAGACAAAAGCTGTTATTATCACAAGTTTGTAGCTTTTCTATCAATTAAGTTTTACCATTTACGTCAAGTTATAGAAGCTCTAATCAGGACTTTCAATGGACTTGTGACTACCTACCTAGGTGTTGGTGGAGTGGCATAAGATGTGAGTTTGCTCCCCACGTTGTGTTCGAAACCTGTCTCAGATTTACCCGGTATGTGTTTGTGTGGGTTTAGCGGGCACCACCATATGGATTAGTCATGTTGTGTCAAAAACCTCAAGGACAACCACATCATCAAAAAAATAAAAAAATAAAAAAAGGACCTCTGATGACCCACTTTCCCTAGACATGAACCCAATAATATAATGCATGACTCCCTTTCTATACCAGGTTGATGATCAGGTTTGGGAGTACGTCAAGAGTTCTAGATCAGCTTAGTATTGGGTCTGAGTTCAAGTCAAGTTGGGACAGATCCCCATATACCCAAGTATACAGTATATAATAATACTACGTATAAAAATGTATGTTTGTGATTTCATAGGCAAGATTTTCCATGTAGATCATGAACACTTCCTGTAGGACCCACATGGGGCATGACACCAGTACCAACTGATTGGTGCAGGTCTAAATAGGAGAAAGGGTTGGTGCATTTCAAATCTGACCGAGCTATCATATGATCAATATATGGTTCATGCAAAGGAAACAATAAAAAAAACCCTTGAACGCAGATCTAAAGTGCCATACTCAAATTGGGCCTGGCACCAGCCAGTGGTGGGACAAAGTTAGTACAAGGGTTAAATAAAATAGGTCCTATAGCCGTACATGGAGAGATGGGGGAGGGATGAATCACAAGAGAGCCCAACAGTGGGACCCACAAAGGTGGTTTGGTGCCTGCACGGCTTTGGATGCTCCATTGAAGGACCTACATAACCCAGCACCAATGCCAAATTTGAGATGATGTTTACTCAAGAGTGAGGTTGGCTTGGGGAACTGGAGGGGATCTTAAATTCCCTTTAGCTAACCATTCCAAAAGGGTAATATCACAGAAATCAAAGATAGACTATGATATCAAACATGGGACTTGGTTGGCGCACTTTTGTTGACACATACATATATATTTGCATTCCATCTTGGGATTCAAACTCACGACCAGTTGGTTGGCTCTAATACAATGTAAAATTGTATTGCAACTGAATGTTCCATTGGTTTACATTGAAGATGTATTTATAGTGTAAGGTTTGATGATAATCTCAATCCCTACAAACTCAAGAATGAATACAGTAGATCTTTATCACATTGAATTTAAACCAAACCAAAGTTAGAGTGGTTAACACCCCTTTGCAAGCTGAATGGCCGCTCAATTACGTGAAGCTTGTTCTTTATCATCTGAAATCGTGTAAAAGCCAGCCCCTTCGTAAAGATATCTGTCAATTGTTCAACTAAGCCAACGAAGCAAACTTGAATATCGCCACGAATAACTTTCTCTCTAATAAAATGATAATCTACTTCAATATGTTTAATACGAGCATGTTACATTGGATTTGAGGCCATTAAAATAACACTTACATATGTTATCAAAGTAGATTAATGGAGGGATTTTAAGATAATTTCCAATCTCTCTCATTATCATTCTTCATTCATATCCAAAACAACTAAGCAGTAGTAAGTGCAAGATTTAGAAAATACTTTCAACAGGGGAAGCCTCTAAGGACTCACCTTGAAGATAGGAAAGGGTAAGGTGGGCCCCATTGGCCAGGGTGAACCGAGCTTATCAACCGTCTCCCACCTACAAAACTCACTATCTATTATTATATTGGATTAAAGTTATCATATTCACCATCTATGTGGGGTCAGCTGCATAAATTTGAGTTCGTCATTTTAGTCTAATCCATGTCAAATCCTGCCTTATCAAAATCACCAAGGTTAAATTTCTTTAGCTGACCATTGTTACCAAAATCTCAAGGCGTACGACCGGTTGGTTTTGATACCATATTAAATTTCTTTAACTAACCATTGCTACTAAAACCTCAAGGCGTTAATAGAGGCAGCAGAAATGCTTTTCAATATCCCCACTCGGATGAAGCCACTCTTCAATAAGAACTGTCACTCCTTACTACTCGGATAAGGAACCATTCTCAAATTATCATATAAATAGAAGTTACATCGTAACATAATATTACACTTGGGTTTCAAATTAGCTGGGAGAGACAGTCCAGGTCCACTCGGTTCCATCAGAGCTAGGTCCATTTCCTTTACACTAATGACTAGACCCTTGTTTGGCCCAGGTACACCAAGTACTTGTAAGGTCTGGGTCCATCACATCCCAAGATCCAAGCCAATATCAAATGGGACAGCACCAAAAGGCTTAGCCACAGCCCAGCCAATTGCCTCTTTAAAACAGACTTGTATTGTAGACATGAAGTGCTGATAAATCAAGAAAGGCTGAAAGACCTTCGTATCTTCCCAAACACACAGCACACAAAAAAAAAAAAAAACACCACACACAAAAACAGAGAGAGAGAGAGAGATGAGCAGCGGTACCGCCAGCAGCAGCAGAGCGGTGAGGCTATTCGACGCTCACTGCCATCTGCAGGACCACCGAATATTCCGTGTGGCCCCCAAACTCATCCGAACGGCTCTCGACTCTGGCGTCCTTCGCTTCGTCGTTAATGGAGTCTCTGAGGTTCGTTTGCTGAAGAAGAAACAAAACAATCCCAACATCTCTCTCTTTCTCTCTTTCTCTATAACAGTTTCACGGTGTTTTGTTTTTTATGACTGCAGAAAGATTGGAAATTGGTGAAGGAGATGGGAGACCACTACCCATCTGTAATCCCCTGCTTTGGTCTGCACCCATGGTACTACTTTCTCTTCCCCACCCTTCACTTCTTTTTTTCAGATATGATCATGTGTGGCCCTCCTCATTTTGAACCCTTAATTAATGTACTCGACCACCCGGGCTGAAAGATTCTTGGCCATTCATTATATGCCTCCGTTCTTTGTGTAATGGTGTAGATGGTTGCTGCTTCTCATTGCCAACTGTATTTTCTAACCCTCTATTCAAGGGCCAGGATTTCTGTTCATGTTATATCCAGGGTGGGCCACTAATTTGGATTTTCAGGTCGTGGGTGATGTTGTTTCAGCGTTTGGATGCTACCCCAGATTGCAATTGTTTTGAATTCTTTGGGAGAATGCATGGTCTTTTCACTCCACTTTGCATTGCATTTTGGTGGGGTACTTTTTTTCCCCCCTTGAAATGTTATATTGATTTTCAAGTATGGAGTACGGCAATTTAGGGTACATCCAAACGCACCCTTATTTTAATTCAATTCATGATTGTCTTTTGTGAATGTTAATGCTTTCTTCCTTGTTTTCGTTTGAGTATCAGGTATGTGAGTGAGAGGTCTCCCAACTGGTTGAAATCAATGAGGGAGTTCTTCAATGCCACTCCTTCTGCCGCAGTGGGAGAAGTAAATTTCTTTTCTTAATTCAACTATGTCAGCAAATTTGTTTTCTTAATTGTACTATATCAGCAAAGTGGAATTCAATTCAATCCTGTGATTTACAGTTTTTTTTTAGATTGTATATAGAATTGGGTATTGATGAAGTTGACTGACTTGCTGATTTAGCAATATTTATGCAAATTTGGAGTTCGGACGGACATAAGCTTCTACAGATTTTGATTGGCCTATGGCACCATCAATCATGTTTATGAAATCCTAAGTTTGCTCTTAAATGATTCTTATTGGATATATCTTTTGCATTTGATTTGAGTTTATCTTGCTTGATATCACTTGTTCGAAGTTAATTGTTGGGGACTTTTATTGAGGAATTTGTTAGAATGGATTGGCATGTTTGAATATTTGAATTTAACATCTTCAAGCATGGGACCATTTTCCAGGTTGGTTTGGATAAAGGATCGCGAGGGAAGGAAATCAACTTCTTGGAGCAGGTTTTTACATTAGTACTCCATCCTCATATTGGATCTTACTGATTCAGCCCTTTCTTTAAGTATGGTTGTTATTACTGTCACCATGGGTGTTATTTGTTGCTGCTATCAGTGGGTGGTGTGTTGGGAAATTGTGGCTGAATAAGTAGTATCTGCAATGCCATTTGTATTTCTAATGCACTTTATAAACCATACAATTTCTTTCATTGAGCGGGTTTTCATTGGTGTTCCCTTTCCAAAATTGGTACAATTGTGTTACAGCTGTTAGCACATCCAGTTGAGCCCAAAAAAAAGTTTGGGTTTTCTTTTTCTTTTTTCCTTTTTTTTCACTTAAGTTTAGGTGTGTTATTTTCATCATGAACGTAAACATTTACATTTTAAGAGGAAATATTTTTTCTTATACTTTGATAAGGTTGCATGTGATGTTCTGGTAAATTCAGATGAAAAGGCTGCTTCTCTGAAAGAACCTTCGGAAGTCTCCTTTCCGGTCTGACCTTTGATTTGATGCTCGCAATTAATTAGTGAAGAAAAGTCAGTAAAACGATGTCCAAGTCAATACGTTTCTGGATAACCATGCTGCACCAACTTAAACAGATTTAGAACTGTTTTAATCTGATATCCTAACCACCTGCAATTTAAGCGACATCGGAGCACACCCTCATACTTTCAGTTGGACTAGAGAAAAAAGCATCTCCTGGATGTGTTGCAATGTTTTTTCTCTTTTTAATTTTCAGGTTGATGTTTTCCGACAGCAACTTGAACTAGCCAAAGAGTTGGAGAGACCAGTTTCTATCCATTGTGTCCGAGCTTATGGTGATCTTCTAGAAATAATGCAGTATGTTTCTTCATGTTACTGATCTGGCATTTTGGATGAGAAGACAAATTCTCTCTTTAAAAAAAAATTATAAATAAATAAATAAAACCCTGCAAATGGCATCATGGAGTGAGAATAGATTGGAAGTTCCTTCTCCATTCTACATTAGCTATTCCCATATATCAAATGAAGTGTTTGTTTTATCCAAGACAAAGAAAAAGGCTTTTGATGTTCTTTTTATCTTTCCTTATTGGGAATGTTACTTGTTTCATAAAAGAAAGATACTTAACAAAGAAAATAAGGCGTCGCTTGGATGCATTGAATCCCACAGTAGAATCTAAAAAGCAAGAATTCCAATTGAAATACATTTCGATGTGCCATCAAACTCAAAAATGATTTCTGTGGAATCCTGATGCCCATAGTTTTTCGAGGAATCTTCGTCCCATTAAAGAAAAGGTTAGTCATCCTCCTATCCATCGACGCTAGGCTTCCATTTGTCCAAAGGAGCCCTTAAGTGTGGAAAAGGCAGATGCGCATTTGGGTTGTATCTCAATTGTATAACACAGGATGCAAGTTGGGATGCTATTAAGTTACCACATCTGAGATTCTTGTTCTGAATTAGGCAGTGGAAATTGTGGCTTCTGAATACTGCAACACAGTTCAGTTTACGATATGATTCTTCAATTTGACAAGTTGTGGTTTTCGCATAGAAGGTGCTAATTGATGGTATACAATTTATTGATGTCTTATTCTCATCTCGTCTTTTCATGGCTAGATCGGCGGGACCATTCCCAGCTGGTGTGATTCTCCATTCCTATCTCGGATCTGCTGAGATGGTTCCTGGATTGGCAAAGCTTGGGGCTTATTTTTCCTTTTCTGGATATCTCATGTCCTTAAAATCCCAAAAGGCAAAGAAAATGTTGAAGTCGGTTAGTTTGATTTATTTCTGCTACTAGTTCAAGTCATTGATTGTATAAAATATTCAGCATTCAAATATCCAAGTGGTAGTATAAGTTTCTGATCTTTAGAATCTCTGTAGGTGCCTGCAGATAGAATTTTGTTTGAGTCAGATGCACCTGATGCGCTGCCAAAGTCAAATTTAGGTACTCTCCAGTGGGTTGAAGGGGATGATTCTGTTCCACAAGAACTGCGAAACCATGGAGAGAATACGATTCCTGATGCCAACCTTCCCTCTGACAATGAGCACCATGCAACAGATGCATCGACCTTTCCAAAAGAGACACTTAACCATCCAGTTAACATTCATTGTGTGAGTTTATTGAGGTTTCTGTCAGATGCATGCTTGGATTGCTTTCCTGCTGAGTAGTATGCAAAAGATGAAATAGATTATCTGCAATATCATAGATAGATATTTGATGTTTTATCTAATGAATTGTGTTGAAGTACTCTGTTATTTGCTTTGCTTGTGCTTTAATTTAAAATGAGATCAATCATATTTTGCAACTATTAGAAACCAACTCCTTTATAAAAGTGTGATGAAACCTTATCCATGATTAAGAGCCACAAAACAGATTCACATATGATACATAATTTGCTATTCGAGGATTCCACTTCAACTCTTTGCATTTGCAAAAACAGGAATCAGTGGCAATTCCATTTTGTAGTCAGAGGGATGCCATCGACCTGGGAAAACGACACACTGCAGAGATCTGCAATAGTTTGCTGCTGTCGTAGCATGAATCATTTTGAAGTATCTTGTTGATTTCATTGGTATTAATTTGTCCCTGAAACTAAAACCAAACTTAAAGTTCAGCTATACTCCATTTTTATCATGTAACATGGGGCCAACTCATGATCAGTCCATACCCTTATCAACCAAAATTCTCCAACTCAATTATTTTGAAGTACAGCTGCTACGACCATTCAATTGAATTACAAACTTCATTGTGCTTATGTAGCCATTGAACTTTAAGGCCCCATGATCTTGAATTTTGCAGTAAAGCAGCTGTTATCGATCACCTATATTGATTGCATTGAAACATGCGGACGCAGGCCAATACCACTATAGATATAAGTGTAGCAGCCAATAGCTTATTGGCCGCTACTTTAAGCCATGACTGCATTTTTCAGATTTCTTTTTCAGTTACTTCCAGGAAGTTCTTATATCTTACTCTTGTTATTGGTTTCCAATTTCGGTTTGACTTTCTGTACAATGCTAAAGTTTGTGAATCAACTTTTTCAGGTACTGAAGTATGTTGCATCCTTGCTTGAGATGCCAGAAGAAGAAGTTGCAGAGTTAAGCTACAGAAATACAATGCGGTTGTTCTCTTATCCTGGTTCAAAAGTTTGTGGAGAAGGATAAATACTGCTCAAATGCAGGACTGCGAGGTCTGGAACACAGAATACGCGTGCCATGCACCACTTAATCATTTCAGAGAGTAAGAGGGTGTATTATTTTTGTTGGGTGTAACTGTTAGATATCTAGAAGCCCATCGCCCCTGGAAAGTTTTGCACCGTGCTCAGCGTTCCTGTATGTTAAAAGTGTGATCCCTACTGTTGTCTCGTGTCTAAAATTTGTTAAACAGGGAGATCTCAGATTTTCTATTTTGCTTACAGAAAACATATGGCTGAGAAAGGAATATACTTAAAAGTTCACGTTCCAAGAATGAGTTAATGTATTTGATTAATATACTTAATATACTCTTTCAGGCATAGTTTTTTCCTTTTTTTTTTTTTTTTATAGCAGCTCACTGGCTGAGAGATTGCATAGCAACAACTTGAACAAAGCTTGAACCTCTCTCTTCAATGGGAGGGTATGCATCGACCCTATAGGCCTCTCTCTCCTACTTTGAACTTGATGGATCCCTAGGCATATGAGTGAAACCAAGGTGGCAACACCACTCAACCATGAGTGTGTTGGCACGACCCTTCTCTTTTTGTACCATTGTCTTCCCTACAGAATCATACAATTGTCATCTTCAAATAGAGGCTTTAGAGTTTCAATCTAGTAGGGAATAAGAAATGAATACTTACTGAACTATTGTCTTAAAAAAAAAATTAGTAGGCCCAAATTTTCATTACAGGCCTCAACTTGAGCCCCTTGATAGGTTTTAGGGCTTGGCTTTTTCGTGTAATTGAATATGTAGGATTGTATTTCTAAAGTGGTTAAAAAATGAAGAACAGAGGTGAGAGTTGAAAAATGGTCATCAATAACTTCATTCTCAATGAAAATTGAATCAAGGGAAGATGGAAAATAAATATACAGCCATTACCATAGTAATTCAATTCCCAAGAAAGTTAAGGTCGTATCTTACATCTCCACTTCATATCCTTCACCCTACCTCTTTAATAATAATTCGGTGAAAGCTTATTTCACCAATAATTCCTATGTATTTAATTTCTATGTATTTTATTCAAAAAAAAGGGCTTGTTTGAAAAGTACTTCCATTTCCATGTCAGCCATTTCTACCTAGACAACTTGGGGTGTGCTCAAGCCTTCAAATCATGAACTTTGCCGAATGTATTCTGCAAAAACTCTTGCATCAAATTAAGAACATATTCAAGAGAAGCTTCAATTCTTCCTCTAAAAAGTCACCATACTAAAACAACCTTAAGAGGTGCAAATCTTAGATTTCTCTTTTAAATATATTGTATCAGATTCATGAATGTGTGTCTATATAGGCATATGTTTTGCATTCATGAATACGTCTCGATGGAGAACTAAACAAAATTGTGGAGAACAAAGGATTCTGCCTGGGGTCCACCATATGAGCAAGTGTACGAAATGTTGACAAGAACAGAAAAAAAACGAATTGATGTGGTTCACCACTGGGAGGTACAAGGAGAGAACATATTCAATCAAACCTTTCACACAAAGGGGAAAAAAACCCTGTAACAACACTTTCATTTGGCAGAATAATTACAACAACAACAGTAAGAATAATAAGAAACACTACCAACTTTTTTTAGTGAATGGAGCTACAAGTTACCAGGGGAAAGAAAAAGGAAATAGCACAAAGGAGCTACAAGTACATAAAAAAAAAAAAAAGAGATCCTCTTAAATATCCTTTTTTAGAATTAGTTTCTCACACTTATAGTTTGGGGGAAAATATATATAATGAAAAAAAGAGTCAAGTCCTTACTAGTTTCCTTTTCAATAATTCAATTTGTTTTTTTTTTTTTTCCAACTCCAAATAGAACAATAAATAACGCCCTTTCTTGTCAAGGCATGGCTGCTGGTGAAGACTCAAGACTATATCTCTCAATCAAAAGTTAACCATCTTATTTTGCTCATGTGGGACCCAAGTCCTCTAATCATCTGTCACTTTGTGCAGCCCACTAACTTGTTTAGTGTTACATATGACAATAATCATCAGTATCAAAACTTCGTCCTAACTATGTTGAGTTCAGCTACATGAATTTTATTTTTTATTTTTTTCATTCCGATCTATTCTTAAGCCAAATTTTCATATAGGTTACACTTCTTCGTATCCATCCATGCTAGTTCCATCTATGTTCTAATGCTTTTCTTGGTGAGCTATTAACCTGCATAGAAAAAACTTTCCTGCATAAGAGAATTTTAACCTTAGGAGATTTGCTTATATGTGCCATTGTTTGCTGAAGGAATGAGTTCACACAACACTAAAAAGGACCATGTCATCATTTGCTGGGAGCCTCATAACACAGTTATTTTAAAAGGCAGGGCATACTTGTCTAATTCGTACTCAGGTCATCAGAAAGAGGCGTTTTTTAAGGGTAGTGTGGAGGGAACGACAGGGTCAAAGGTCAAAGGTAAAACAATCAGACTACAGAGGAATCATCAATTTTCTAGGATGGATCAACTTCACCGTTGATCCTTCAGTGATAGCAGTAAATGCCTGGAAAATCTTGGGAATTCAATGGGTAAAACAAGAAGGCTCTATATATAATTTGTTGAAACAGATATCATGATTGTACATAAGAAAGATAAAAATTCAAACAGAGTTTCTGCTACAGGGTAGCGTCTCTGGCTCTATGCGTCATTGCACCTTGAAGCTTCAGCTGGAACAACAAAACTACTTGAAGATTTCCAGGACAGAAGGGAAGGTGAAAGCTCGTAACCCAATTCTCATTTCTTCCATGAGATACTTCTGTAGTCTCCATTTTCTTCGCTAAAGCAATCTGCCAAGGTTGAAAAATAGGTAGTCAATCCAAGGGGAGAGCTTCCCCAAGTTCACCAGGAAGCTCTCATAATCAAACTCTAAGCAAGAACGAAAGAAGAAAAGCAAGAATCAGCCCGCTGCTTCATCTAAGAATCCTCCAAAATGGGCCAGCAAATATGGCTCTCCCCCCCTCCCTAGCCAATAAACAAGGGGCGTCTGTGTAATGTGCATGTCTTCACCTCACCAGGTTCCTGAACAATAAATCCAAATGACTACACACAGTCTTCCTCAGATCCTAACCTCTGGTAGCAGTCGGTGGTTTGTTGCTGGTGCTTCCTGGCATGAATCATCCAACTCCGCCTTTAAATTTCTGAACAAATTAACCACCAACTCTCACGCAGAGAACCAAGAAACCTTGCATGTGCATATTCTTTCTGCATTTTTGTTGCCCAGCATGCCTTCAGAGGAATGTAGAAGCCTCCTGCGATTTGTGAAAATACACATGTACTTACAAAACATGTCGGACCTCTTTCTTGGCCACACCACATCGTGGAGATCATCTGTCCATTTGTATGAAGAAGATGAACATAACCCAGTC
The DNA here is from genome assembly GCA_003546025.1 of Camphora micrantha. Classification (NCBI taxonomy): domain Eukaryota; kingdom Viridiplantae; phylum Streptophyta; class Magnoliopsida; order Laurales; family Lauraceae; genus Camphora; species Camphora micrantha. The sequence continues at coordinate 39,711,847 of QPKB01000006.1, read as the reverse complement.
AAATCTAAAGCGGCACAATATGGAGAGTTTTTGAGGCAAAAGTAATAACCTTATCACCTTCCCAGCAAACATTACAGCTCAAACTGGATACAACACTCATACAGCTCCCTAGCCAAGCAAGCAAGATAGTCCCTAACACCACACTAATTGAACCTTCAAGCATTAGAAAAAATAATAATAACAATAAATGCAACCACAGACAGCTTAATGCTAATCTAACACTGAATTGTATCTATCATTCACATGGCAGCTTGGAATCAAAGCTGCTTAGGCATATCCCAAATGCCTGGAAAGCAGACAATGGGTACCGATAATCCATCGTGAATAAGTCCTTGCCAATCCTACCAAACTGGAGGATGATCTGGTCATGCTCACTTGATCCTGCCTGAGAAGTCCCAGCACCAGCTTTGTCTGTTGTTTCCCCAGAAGCAGCTATCAGCTGGAAGTTCTTCACAGACGCAACTGTAACACGACCATGGAAGTTGAGGCACCAGAATTGCAGCGGCTCATGCCACCTTGGAGTGTTGTTTTTCAGAATCAACGGCCCCTCCTTCCCACTGACATCAACTGAGACTTTTGTAGACCGGGTGCTTTCAGAAAACCTGGACGAATCAGTTGATTTGAGATCTCCAGCAATGTGGTCCAATGACCGTGAAAAAGAAATGTCAGAAAATGAGTCCTCCAAAGAGGGAGGGAGATCAGAGAAGCAGGGTACGCTGCCATTTGGTTCAAGGGCAGAAGAGGGAATAGAGTGCATGGTGCAGTGCATGCGTCGCGGTCCTCGCGGACCACGGGTACCAAGCCTGTTGAGCTCATAAGCAACATGGGCAATGTCATAGCTTCCAAAAGGCACCTTAGGTGAAACTTTCCTGCTATAGAATCTATGGCTAGAACGACCGGTGGATGTCACAGCTCCACAATAGGGGGGTTGGCTGTCATATATGGCAAATTTAGTGCCCAGAAAGTTTGACCTGCAAAGATGAGAAACAGTAATGTCATTTTATGCAGAAAATACTGGGGTATGTCCAGATCGTACCCAAATTGCTCTGTTTGCATATATTGCCAGTACAGATAATCATTGGATCCAAGATGCATGCACGGTAATAGCACAAAAATCAAACATAGGGTAAGAGCTATCTTCCTGTTGGTCATTTTCTCACTAAAATCAATATATAGCAGAACAAATAACCATCTATTGTGCCAAACTATTGCGAAGTACCCATCGGGTTTGTTTGAATGTGGAAAAAAACATGAGAAAACTCTCCACAGTTCCAGTATATTAAAAGTAATCAGTAAGCTCTTTTCCTCATTTAAACAAACCCTTTATTCAAGTACAATAACAACCAACAGCATCCAGTATATTAGAAAATGGCAATCATCCAAGAGGCATTATAAAAATGACCCAATGTTAAAGCAACTTGTGGAAAAGAACACGCATACCAGTGCCATTAAGAAACAGCTGTTTGACCTAAACATGAAAATTGTTCACAGACATTAACAATGCATCCTAGAATAATCCTACAACTTCAAGGAAAACAGTGTTCTCTTACCTCAGCTTCCCCATGTAACCAATACTCTTGCGGGAGATGTCTTTTGTATCCAAAGATATTATGTACTCCGAAGTAGTTGGATGCCCAATCTTCCGAGCAGCAAGAAGAAACTTTCCGCTATCTACAACCAAACTACCAACAATCAGTGAACATATTGCATAGTCAAATGATAATCAGATATAACTAGAACCAAGTGTAAAATATCTTCCTCTGTGAAGCAGACTTGATGGAGCTCATGACGGTCATCGAGATGCCACTTTGATGCATAACAATTCACATAGTAGGGGAGATGTGAAGGGCCATGATACCCAGATGCTCATTGATGCAGGAAAAACCCATGGTCCCCATGGATCGACCTGCCTTTGGGCCCAGCCCACCTATCTTTATTTCTAGTTATTTTATTATTAGTTGTGTTTTTTTAAAGATTTATGTCTTCTAGTTGGATCTTTTAATCTTGGCCTTTAAGTGTGTTTAGATGGCCAGGATTAGTTCTAGATTTCTCTTTTCTTTTATATATATATATATATATATATATATATATGGGACTATGAGAGATAAGGTGAGGGCCTTCACATCCATATCCAATGTCAAATATATGTATGGGAGGTGCTCCTGTGAAAGACACTCCCACCTTACTATAAGAGATAAGGGTGGAGCCTTCACATTGAAGTTGTTGGCATTGGATATGGATGTGATGGCCCCCACCTAATCTCTCATAGTAAGGTGAGAGTGTCTCTCACAAGAGTACCTCCCTATATATATATATATATATATATGATTGTCTCTCACAAGAGTACCTCCCTATTTACTTCGAGTAATTTTGGGTATTCCCAAGTTATCTCTTCTTCTTCACCTGCAATGGGGAGTTCGACGTAAGGCCAATTTTCAGGCAAAAGCCTAACCTATCCCTTCCACCCTCCGTCTCTACCCGCCCCGCATCACTCATACATGCCCAGCATATCCATGTTGGATCAATATGACACTTGTACTACAACTTGATACCAGTCCACTGCTTCTATGGTAGAGGTTGGGATGTCTACTAAGTCCATTATTTCATATGTTTTTAATAGTTATCTTACTTCCAAAATGAAAAAAATATTAGAAAGGAATATAACAATGCAATTCCATTAATGTAAATATGTTCTAAAAGACATTAGGATAGCGCAGCCCCGGATCTGCGATCAAAACAATAGATCAATCTCCCGAAGGATTGATCGAATCCAAGAGGGATTCCATCCCTAAGGTACACTCACAACCATAAAACATACCATAACTACTAAAGAAACTCAGAAATCTTTACTGGAATAAGCATGAATTACAATGAAGCCTGTCAAGCTTTCTATATAGTAGGCTATAACTTGGACACCAAGACTCTCCTAAACAATGGAGGAAACTAAATCACCAACTTACCTAACAATCCAACTTAAAGAAAACTCCTAATTTTAAATACTTCTAAATAAATTAATTCTCTAAATAAAAGTCCTAATTAACTGGATGTCCCATTGGGCATATGGGTTGGGCCCAATGGGGTTGGCCGACCTATTGTCTAGCCTACATCAATTCTCCCTGGCTTGGAAAAAACTCGACTCCGGCAAGTTGATGGCTTGATAATACTAGAGAGAATTCGACTGCAAGGTTAGGAAATGTCCCCTTGGGTCAAAAATCAATCGCACAAACTTCTATCTTTTCTTTTGATCTGCAGTCGCATGACATGGCTTGGAAGCCAGATGAGGTCTTTCCCTCCATGTATAAGTACGTTGGAGGTGTCATTGCTTCTAGTGTATGAAGTTAGTTTGGATGTGTGGCTTAACCATTAGATGTTACAGTCATTGCCTTTGTACCAACAAATCACAATCATTGAATATCCATCGTTGATTTTTGAAAATGAAGTCAATCTGAGGAACTTCAAAAACTAGATCTTCTTGTGAAACCACTGGAACAATTAATTTGATTTTTGATGACCCAGCCTAATTTTCTGAAAGTGGCATTACAAGCAGATCCACTAGATGTTCAATCGTTTCGTTAACCTGGTCAAAGTCTTCAATGTTTGTTTGATCTTGCTCTTCCTTGACCCTTTGCGGCTCTTGATTGACATTGCCTTGATCAATATTGTTTGTACCCACAAAATCAGCTTTTCCAAGAACTTGCTCTTCGAGGTCATCCTTGATGTCTGTTGTCTTTGCTTTTGGTGCACTCATGACTTCTCTTTCAACGTTTTTTCTCTTTCTGTGGTTCTTCAGTTGAAGGTGATGGTGTAGATGGGGTTGTTGATGTCATTAGGATGTAATCCTTTTTCCAATGTACAAAATGGTATATGTGTTCATCTCTTTATCATTGTGCACTTTCCAATCAAAAAGCAATGAACGCCCAAAAAGATTATGAAAAATATTCATATGGATCACATCACACTAAATTTTGACCTCATAATGGCCAATCTTGAATGATACCAAACAGCTATGATTATGAGTCACATGAATGACAAAACCATTAGACCATGTGACTTGGTAGGCGTTTGGAAGTTTCTCAGTTGGCAAATGAAGCTTGTCAATAACCTCTTGTGCAACAAAATTTATTGCACTACCATTATTTATAACCAAACTAACAGACTTGTCTTCGACTCTTACACGCGTGTGAAATTTCTTAGCATGTCTCTATTTTTCTTCATCCTTCTCATTTGTATTGAGGAGTCGGTGAATAACAAGCGTGGGATTATCCTTTCTCCTGCAAAAAGTGTCTTCGCAACATGGGCTCTCGATCTTTGTTGAGACTTTCTATCTTCAAAATTACATTGTTGCATGCGAAACCGTCCAAGCATATGCTCTACACGGAATGCTTCTAAGTATGCATCTTGACTGGTTTTGCAAAAATTCATATCCTCTAAGATGTCTAGTCACAAGCCTTTGATATAACGAACCAAGTCATGTGTCTCATCTTCCTTCAGTTCGCATGTCTTGCAACTCCCGAAATTGGCGAGTATATTCACCCACCATCAGGCCTTCTTGCTTCAGATTAAGATATTGTTCAAAGTAGAACTCATTCTTAAAATACCAATCTCCATATTTAAGTTGATACAAAATTCTTTGAATTTCAATTGAATTACCAAAAATTTTCATATTGACTTGAGGCAAGAAGAACCTTAAAATAAGTGTTGGGGCAGTCTCAAATCGGGTTTGGTTAACCTGATTGTAGAATGGGTCAGCTAGAACCCCTTTTTTATTTAATTACGAATGATGGGTTAGGCCCACAATTGACTGGAACGCGTCACATGAAGGCCCTCTTATCCTTTGTCTCGACTACAGTGCAGGAAGAGATAAAAGAGGGGTTTTGGCCGCTGACCTTCAACTGCAACAGTGAAACGAGTGACGAAAGGCAACGGTGGTCTCAACGAAGCTCTGACAGCCTCAATGATAACAACAACAATGGCAAAGACAATGGGCACAGGTGTTAGTAGCGGGCTTTGGCAATGGCGACAATACAATGGAGGTGCTCGTTGTCTTCTCTCAAAAGACTAAAGAAGTGGAGGTGCCCATCGTCTTCACTTGTTTGCAACAAACGAAGGACTGGGGCGGAAAAAAACTTGTCGACGGAGAGCTCGTGCTGTGAGGGATCTTCGGTGCAAGGTATGCTCTTTGTTCTCAGATTCTTCCTTCCTTCTCTCTCTCTCCCCCCCCCCCCCCCCCCCCCCCCTTCTTTTTTTTTTCTTTTTTTTTCTAGGTTGGGGTTCGACGAAGAAGGTGGAGGATGGGTTTGGTCTGAGGGTTTGTTGGTCAGGGGGTCTTGGTGGAGGGATTTGGGGTCTAGGGTTTGTTGAAAGATGGGTTGGAAGTTGGTATTGCTAAGGTTTGGGGTTCTAGAGGTTGGTGATGAATTCGAGTTAGGGTGATTAGGGTTTTAGGGTTTCAGAAAGGGAGTGCGTGGTGGATGGTGTTTGGATGAGTGTTGCAGTTATAGGATTTGGAGTTTTTGGGGTCAAAAGAGTTGACTCAAATGGGGTTTGTTGGTTCGAGTGGATGGGGTTTCAATCGGATTGGGATTTTTGTTGTTTTTTTTTTTTATTGTTACGGTTTTCTGTGGTGGTGGGGATAGGGTTCGAAGGGTATGCATGAAGTTCGGTTGGAGTTTCTACAGGGAGGGGATTTGGGTTTTGAGTCTGGGATTGGTTTTGGTTCGGTGAGGAAATTTGCAGGGGGTGAGGTTCGAATGGTTTGAGGGGTCTGGGTTTTTGGTTTGGGATGGCAAGGATTTAGTGGTTACAGGGATCTCGGGTTGGGCGTGGAGGATGGATTTGGGTGACGATGGTAATGGATGATGATGAAATAGGAATCTAGGAAGGAGTGTTGTCTTCTCGGCGATCGCTATTTGACTCTGATACCAATTGGCGCAGCCCCGGATCTGCGATCAAAATAATAGATCAATCTCCAGAATGATTGATCAAATTCAAGAGGGATTCCATCCCTAAGGCACACTCACAACCATAAAACATACCATAACTACTAAAGAAACTCAGAAATCTTTACTGGAATAAGCATGAATTCCAATGAAGCCTATCAACCTTTATATAGAGTAGGCTATAACTTGGACACCAAAACTTTCTTAAACAATAAAGGAAACTAAATCACTAACAATCCAACTTAAATAAAACTCCTAATTTTAAATACTTCTAAATAAATCAATTCTCTAAATAAAAGACCTAGTTAATTGGATGTCCCGTTGGGCCTATGGGTTGGGCCCAAGGGGGTAGGTTGACCTATTGTCTGACCTACATCCGACAGCCATATCCATATTTGTCTTGGATTTCCAAAAGTGTAGAGTCGCTTCTCTTGAGCACAATATCCATGTCCACATCCACATCCATATCCATATGCATATCTTGGCATCATAGGTGAAGTGGGCATCTTGAACGAGGGATGGGTGAAATTTCATCTGAGACAATTGTAGCCATGTACAGAGGGATTTGAAAACAGAGGCTGCATTTGCAACCCACATTTCCATGGAAATGAAAGCCATGTAATGAAGGGATTTGAAAACAAAGGCTGCATTTGCGACCCATAATTCTAGTGGGAGCCTTTACCACTAGAATTGGGAACTTAGGGATGTCCTAGTGGTAAAGGCCCCCACTCCCATCCCACCCACCAGGGATCGATCCTCGGTGGGTGGCTTTACTCCTCTCCAACTTGGCCGTTGAGGCAAGCAGAAAAAAAAATGTAAAAAAGTAGAAACCTTTTGATACTTTTATTCCATATAAGAGCAGCCTATCAAGATGATGGGTGCACAAGCCTTCAATAGATGAAAAGCAAAGAACCTCAACTATATCACCATTTTCAAGCAAAATGGTATTCCTTTCAACACCCAATTTAGCCAATTTATTGGATTCACCATTTGTTGCTCTCATATATTGCAAGATGTAGCACCACGGCTCTTCCAAGTTCCAATCCTTTGGTTGGCTGTATGATGGAGTGCCTCAAATCACATTCTAGTAGTACTTGTCCACACAGATGCACTTAATAGTTTAAGACTTCTTTGATGTATAGGAGTTCTGCTGTTTTTGAGTCTCCATTACTGGTTGGCCCCAAAATGGCCATGGCAGTGTCACCATTTACGTCCTTAATGACCACATCAAAGCCAAAGGGCCCCTGGAGTTCCATTGGAGACATCATCCACATTCAACATATGCCCAGACAGAACAAAAAACTTACAAAGAAACAACAGAAAGCAACGAGATGGACATAACTTAGAACATAGGACCTATAAATTTCTCATCTCTAAGAATACATGCTTAGCCAATGAATAAGCACCTTATTAGTTTCCCTAACACCATGATGATACTCCACTTCGATG